>CAUYLG010074538.1:0-10401 GCA_963573385.1 Cacajao melanocephalus | reverse complement strand
AACAAGTAAACTTAACAAATATTTACAGAACTCTCCAACCCAAATCCACAAAACATACATTTTTCTCAGTATCACATTACACCTATTTTGAAAGTGACCACATAATTGGAAGTAAATCACTCCTCAGCAATTGCATAGCATTTCACAGGTTTAAATAAAATATTGGCAGCCGCTTGTTTGTTATTTTCATTTCTTATTCCTTCCTGTCCCATTGTTAAGCACAATTATTGGCATAAAAGAGGTTTTTAATATCCATTTTTAGACTGCATTCTAGCCTGGGCAATAGAACAAGAATCCTGTTCTCTCTCCCTCTTTCTCTTCCTCTTTCTTTCTCTCTTACATTCTTTCTTTTCTTTCTTTCACTCTCACTTTCTTTCCTCTCTTTTTCTTTCTTTCAAAAAAAAGAAAAGAAAAGAAAGAAGGAAGGAAAGAAGGAAGGAAAGAAAGAGGAAAGAAAAAGAAAGAATAAAAGAAAAAAGGACAGAAGGAAAGAGGAAAGAAAAAGAAAGAAAGAAATAGAAAGAAAAGAAGGAAGGAAGGAAAGAAAGAGGAAAGAAGAAAGTAAGAAAGAAAGAAAGAGAAAGAAAGAAAGAAGGAAATGTGATCCTCATTTTTGGAGGAGGGCCTATTGGGAGGTGTTTGGGTCATGGAGGTGGGTCCCTCATGAATGGCTTATTGTCATCCTCACAGTAATGAGTGAGCATTATTAGTTCTCACTCTTATTTCACGTGAGAGCTGGTTGCTTGAAAGAGTCTGGCACCTCTCCCCTCTCTCTCGCTTCCTCTCTCGCCATGTGATCTGCACACAGTGGCACCCCTTCCCCTTCTGCCATGAATGGAAACTCCCTGAGGCCATCCCAGAAGCACGTGCTGGTGCCATGTTTGTTACACAGCCTGCAGAACTGTGAGCCAAATAAACCTCTTTTCTTTGTCAATTACCCAGTCTCGGGTATTCCTTTATGGCAACACTAGTGCACTGAGACAGGATATGATCCTATTTGGAAATAGGGTTGTTGCAGATGGAATTAGTTCAAGATGAGGTCATCAGGGCAAGCCCCTCATCCAATATGATCTTAAAAAAACAGGAAATTTGGACACAGAAACCAACACCCAGGGAGAACACCATGTGACGATGAGGGGAGGTCTGCGTGCTGCTTCTACAAGCCAAGGAACAGCAAAGATTGGCAGCAAACCCCCAGAAGCTAGGAGGAGGCCAGAGTAGATTCTCCCTCATGGTTCTCAGAAGGAAGCAAGCCTGCTGACACCTTGATCTCGAACTTCTCACCACCAGAACTGTGAGATGGTAAATTGTTTGGACCACCCAGTTTGTGGTAACGTTGTTATAGCCACCCTAGCTAATTCATACACTCTCTGGAGCAGGAGCCTGAACTTTGGAAACTGGGCCATTTTAGCTGCGTACAAAGACAAATGGACTTCGCTATTTTTTTGCCCAGAGCCATTTGCTGCTTGGTATTGAAACATGAAAACTAAACTCACCTCTGTCAGAGCCTTCCAAACTATGTAAGTGCATAATTTTGTGACCAGACAACTGTCACATTCCCCACCACATCCCCAGCACATGCATACACACACACACACACACACACGCACCCCTTTGGTAGTCATTTTTCTGTAATTAAGAAGCATTTATTGATTGATTTCAATAAGAAAGCTACTGTTCTGTGCTCTGTAGATATAAACCCAGGGGGAAAAACAGTAACCATTATTTCTCCCCCCACGAAGCCTTCAGACTAATAAGAATTTTTTTTTTTTTTTTTTTTTTGAGATGGAGTGTTGCTCTCGTCACCCAGGCTGGAGTGCAGTGGTACCATCTTGGCTCACTGCAACTTCCGCCTCCCAGGTTCAAGCAATTGTTCTGCCTCAGCCTCCCAAGTAGCTGGGATTACAGACACTCACCACCAGGTCTAGCTAATTTTTGTATTTTTAATAGAGATGGGCTTTCACCATGTTGGCCAGGCTGGTCTTGAACTCCTGACCTCAGGTGATCCACCCACCTTGGCTTCCCAACGTGCTGAAATTACAGGTATGAGCCACTGCACCTGGCCAGAAAAGTATTTTTTTAAACCCCATAAATACAACATTATAATGATACAGGAGGTAGAAAGAAATTATTCAGGCAGATAGTGAGGGTAAAGGAGTCCTTGGTGGAATTTGCTTTTAACAAAAAGCAGCCCCAAAATAATTCCGTTTTTAACCAAGAGCAGCCTCAAAAATCAAGCTGCAGACATAGATAAGCAAGCTGGAAGCTTGCACAGGTGAATGCTGGCAGCAGTGACAGTAGAAGAGGACCACCTGGAGGCCAGGTATGTCCAACTTGGAGGCTCTATCTTCTTTTTATTTGTCACCTATGTGTACAGTATACAAACAGGCAACATGGCACAGCCAGGTAGAGAACCATCTGCATAATAAAAGATGAGGGTGGAGGCTGGATGTAGTGGCTCCTGCCTGTAATCCCAGCACTTTGGGAGGCTCAGGTGGGCGGATCACCTGAGGTCAGGAGTTCAAGACCAGCGTGGCCAACATGGTGAAACTAAAAATACAAAAATACAAAAATTAGCCTGGCGTGATGGTGGGCACCTGTAATCCCAACTACTCAGGAGGCTAAAGTAGCAGAATCACTTGAACGCAGGAGGCAGAGGTTAAGGATTGTACCACTGCAGTCCAGCCTGGGAGACAGAGCAAGACTGCGTTTTTAAAAAAAGAGATTAGGGTGAGGGCTACCAGAAATTCGAGCCCTATGCAAATGGCACACCTAGTACTAACCAGTTTTCCCACCTTATGCAAATGGCACGTCTGGTCCAACCAATCTTTCGTACCCTGTGTAAATCAGACACCGCCTCCTCAAGCTCAACTGTAAAACCCTGTGAATTTTGCTGTAGACCGGAAGACCCAGAGCAGAGAGAGCTTTTTTCTTTCTCTTGCCTATTAAACCTCCACTCTTAACCTCACTCCTTATGTGTCTGGGTCCTTGATTTCCTCGGCGTGAGACAATGAACCCCAGGTATCACCCCAAACAAACGATACGTCTTCAATAAGTGCATGATAAAAAGCATGCTAAGGTTATAAACACAGAGATGGGCCGCCTAACCCAACTGAAAGAATGGTGAGAAGAGGTTTCAGCTGAGCTGAATCTCAAGGGAAAGGCAGAGACCAGGAGAGGAGGATGGGGTGGGGAGCTTGAGGGTGGAGCAGACAGCAGAAGGAAGACTCACCCATGGAATGGACAGGCACAGCCCCTCAAGATGACTGAGCATGACACTGGGGAGGTGACAGGGTTGTGTTGCCCAGAGCTCAGTAATCTCGTATTGAGGGAGGAGACCCTTAATCACCCTTAAGCATCTAAGACCATCCCCGCCTTGACTTCCACACTGCATTTCAATAGAAGTAAAGGCTGGCAGACCGGGCGCCACTTTAATCGCCCTCCTATAGATGGCAGGCGTGGTGTGGAGGAATCTTTCCAGAAGGCATTGTTTTTACTTAAACAAGATCAAACCCCCACCTAAGCCATTATACCCCGTGCCAACTCCATGCCCAAGACCCTTTCACATGTAAATTCTAGAGCTGTAAGCCTTTAAAAGGGCAGGGACTTTCTTTGTGAGCTCGAGTGTGGCTGTTAGGCAACTATGCCACCTTGCTCCTGGCCGAATAAATCACCCCTTCCTTCCAAGTTCGCTGTTCGAGAGGTCTGTTTCACTGCCTTTCCTGCTTCAGTATGAGATGTGGGCTGAATCATCCGAGAATGGCACGGTCAGATTGGAGTCTGGACAGCCCCTATCGGCAGCTGGAGAATGACCCTGAGAAGGCAGAAGGCTGGAGCAAGAGTCAGGAGGAGAAAGCTCCAGCCTCGGCTGTGGCAGCAAATTCCGTAGCTGGCCTCTGCCTCCTCGCAAAAGCCAATGGTGATATCTTTAGGAATTTTGGAGGCTGCTAGATCTTTGATCACTTGAAATCCGCCTAGCTGGGAGTAGTTACATCATAGAAACTGACCAATGCTACGAATCCGGGCTGCCTCCCACAGCTGTTGTTAACCACTTACCAGCACACTCCTGGTGGAAGCGGAGGTGCTAACAGATCCCAGGAAATCTGAAGAAGCAAAGGAGGCAGGTCTCCATGGCTAATTCCGTGGGGGCAGAGGAGTCAAAGCTGTCTCCAAATTTCTAACTTAGCAAATGGGTGAATGGTGAGGGTTGGAATTAAAATGGATACTAGAGAGGATAAAGCAATTCCGCCAACAGTAATAAGTTTAGGACTGTTGTCAGAGGCATTGGAACCAGAGCAACTCCATCTTCGTGAGGGCTAGGAGAAATGAGGCTGGGACTTCCTGGGCTGCACTCCTGGAAAGTCAGGCATTCCTAGACTCTAGATGTTTGCAGCTAAGGGAACATATTGACAACATTTACTAAACAGACTCAGACTTAG
Source organism: Cacajao melanocephalus (assembly GCA_963573385.1). NCBI lineage: Eukaryota > Metazoa > Chordata > Mammalia > Primates > Pitheciidae > Cacajao > Cacajao melanocephalus. Next base: position 5,962 of record CAUYLG010074538.1, on the reverse strand, counting down.
GAGTGTCCTGATATCTTGAGAACAGAAGCATTCCTAATTTTGCTTTAAAGATAGTAATCGATTCCTGCAAGACATCGAGGAAGGAAATCCCTTCCTCTTAAGCTTCTAAGACCACTTCCCCTTAGCCTTGCATTTCAAAAGGAGAAGTAAAAGTTGAAAATAGAAGGCCCAAGGTCAGTGGAGGAGACAGAACCGGTGCCACTAGCTGGACCTGGAGGCTAAAGATGAAACCCCCCCACCCTAGTTCCTATCCTGTCTATAGATCCCAGGCATGGTATGGAGGAATCTTCCCCGGAAGGCGTTATTCTTGCTTAATCATGATTAGACCCCACCTAAGTCACGTACCCCTCGCTTACCTCATTGATCACGACCCTCTCACATGTACCCTCTAAGACTGTGAGCTTTTAAAAGAGGCCAGGAGTTTCTAGTCGGGGAGCTCGGTTCTTGAGATGCAAGTCTGCTGAGACTCCCAGCCGAATGAAAAGCCACTTCCTTCACAGTTCGGTGTTCGAGAAGTTTGTTTGCGGCCGCTCCTGCTTCAATATAGTAATTAAGAAAATCAATCCTTTATCACAAACCCTAGTAGCAGAGCACATCTCCCTATGATCATTTTTATCCTGTATAAATGAGTATTGTACCTAGGGTGGACGTGTCCTTCTCTTACTTTCAGGAATGCACTACTCTGTCTATGAAGTAGCTGTTCATTCACCACTTTCCTTTTTTTTTTTTTTTTTTTCTTGAGATGGCGTCTTGCTCTGTCGCCAGGCTGGAGTGCAGTGGCACGATCTTGGCTCACTGCAACCTCTGCCTCCCTAGTTCAAGCGATTCTCCTGCCCCAGACTCCCAAGTAGCTGAGACTACAGGTGCCTGCCACCACGCCCAGCTAATTTTTGTATGTTTAGTAGAGATGGGGTTTCACCTTGTTGGCCAGGATGGTCTCGATCTCTTGACTTCGTGATCCACCGGCATCAGCCTCCCAAAGTGCTGGGGTGACGGGCATGAGCCACCGCACCCGGCCTACCATTTGACTTTCCTAATAAACTTGCTTTTGCTTCGCACTGCAGACTTGCCCTGAGTTCTTTCTTGTGTGAGATCCAAGAATCCTCTCTTGGGGTCTGGATGGGGTCTCCTTTCCAGGAACACTGTGAGATCTTGATTTTGAGATGCCTAAAAAATTGCCAGCCATCAGTGGATTATAGAGGTCTGAAGACTGGGGGAGGAGGTGAGCAAAGCCATGAGAAGGGGTGAGATTGTGTAGGTAGGGGAAGGAAAGCACAGGATGTGGGTGCAGGGGCCGAGCCTGGGTAGACACATCTGCAAAATGCTAGAGCACCCCATTAGCAAGTGAGATTCCCCAACAGAAAAGCCACGCCCTCCACCCAAGCCTTTGTCAGTCACACACAAAAAAGGTTTAACTCTCTCATCTGCCTTTCTCTGCTTTCATATGTGTTCAGAACCTGGGCAGGAAAGAAGAGAACTATTTCCTGAGGCTCACCCAAAGATCCTCACAAAACAAAAAAAAGAAGAGTTGAAGTGTCAACATCCTTCCTTCCAGAAAGCATTCTGGCCTCCAGGTAAACTGCCATGGCCACCCCAGCAACCTGAGATCAAGGCACTGGGGTCTGCCCAGCAAGCCCAGTTCCAGCCCCACCCAAGGGAAATTAACTGAGTGTGCAGTTGCCTGCGCAGCCCAGAAACCTGATGGCTCTGTCACTAAAAGAAGCCACTCCAGTGGTGCTTCCCAAAGAAACTTGGCTTCAAGATGACACAGTGTCCTCATGCCAGAAACAGAAACAGCTGGCAACTTTCACATGTCAGCTTCTTCTGCTAAAAACAATTCCACACCCTGTTACATGCCCATTGAATTTAACAATGGGAGGTCTTTACTGATTTTGGACACAGCAGATGGATTTTCAGTCCAAAGCATCAAGGAAACACTGAATTCTGTCCACCCTCCCCCCTGCTCCACCACCCCGCACCGTTCTGGGGCTTTGTAATGCATAGCAGCATATTGAAGGCCCTGGAAAGGAATCTCCAAAGTTTTGTTTAACTCAAACTTTCTGATCCACAATCCTCCTTCCTTTCCAGGCAGAAAACTTTCAAATATTCCATAAAACATGAGAAATTCAAGGGACCTTGTGGCCAGGTGCAATGGCTTATGCCTATAATCCCAGCACTTTGGGAGGCCAAGGTGGGTGGATCACCTGAGGTCAGGAGCTCGGGACCAGCCTGGCCAACATGGTGAAACCCCGCCTCTACTAAATACACAAAAATTAGCTGGGTGTGGTGGCAGGTGCCTGTAGTAATCCCAGCTACTCAGGAGGCTGGGGCAGGAGAATCGCTTGAACCTGGGAGGTAGAGGTTGCAGTGAGCCAAGACTGTGCAGCTGCACTCCAACCTGGGTGACAGAGAGAGACTCCCTCTCAAAAAAAAAAAAAAAGAAAGAAAGAAAGAAAGAAAGAAAGAAAGAAAGAGAAAGAAATTCAAGAGTCCAAGTATATATTGAAGAAATTTGGATGAAAAGAAAATTAATTAGAAAAAGTGGTCATAAAAGGAAAAAATGAACCAAGAGAGGCCTTGCTATTTAGTGATTATTTTTCAGATTGGTAGAAACTTCCATGTTTTTAGGCCAAGGGAAGTAGGAAAGATGGTGCATATGAGAAACAGAATAATTCATGGAGCAAGTCCCTTAAGGGGTTTTTAATCAAGTAGCTTTTACTTGTAAATACATCTTATATGAATAATAAATGAAAAGAAGTGAAACCCAAAATTTGTAAGTTTTGAATGCAAAATAGATGAATAGTCATTCTTTTAAGAGATTTCCAAAGTTAGCATAACAATTCCAAGTCATCGATTAAATATTCTCATCAGAGGCCAGGCGAGGTGCCTCACGCCTGTAATCCCAGCATTTTGGGAGGCCAATGCAGGTGGATCACCAGGTCAGCAGATGAAGACCATCCTGGCCAATACGGTGAAACCTCGTCTCTACTAAAATCCAAAAAAAAAAAAAAATTTTAGCCAGGCGTGATGGCATGCACCTGCAGTCCTAGCTACTCAGGAGGCTGAGGCGGAGGAATTCCTAGAACCTGGGCAGCGGAGGATGCCATGAGACGAGATCCTGCCACTGCACTACAGCCTGGGCGACAAAGCAAGATTCTGTCTGAAAAAAAAAAAAAATCTCATCAATATTTAAGATTTAAGGCAATCTTTTGGAATATTATTTTGGGAGTTATGGATAAAACTCTGAGTCCTTCTCTCTGCAAAGGTTTCTTTCTTTTTTTTTTTTTTTGAGACAGAGTCTTATTCTGTCTCCCAGGCTGGAGTGCAGTGGCATGAGCTCAGCTCACTGCAACCTCCTCCCCCCGGGTTCAAGCGTTTCTCCTGCCTCAGCCTCCCAAGTAGCAGGGACTACAGGCATATGCCACTATGCCCAGCTAATTTTTTGTATTTTTAGTAAAGAAGGGGTTTCACCATTTTAGCCAGGATGATCTCGACCTCCTAACCTAGTTATCTGCCTGCCTCAGCCTCCTAGAGTGCAGGCATTACAGGCGTGAGTCACTGCACCCGACCTCTGCAGGTTTCTACAGTGAGCATCAGGAGATTCAACCCTAGCTTTCAGGTTTGCCACCAAACGTGTGGTTGGTCCAGGGGGTCAAGAAGTTGTACCTGCCACTCAGAAATGAGTAAAATGCAGAAGACCACTGCCAGTGGCCCCAGATGCCTACAGCCCTGGGCTGATAACAGTCAAGGAGCATGAAACAGGCTGCAGATTGGAAGCCCACACACCTGTTGCAGCCTCAGCTTTTCTAACCCGGCACAGGCATATCTTCTAAGCTCTATCCTAAAGCCTATTTGCAAATGCATCTCAGAAATATAGTTCCCAGGCTTCTTAATGCCTATAATACAGAGAAGAGCATACATAAAAGCTGCTAGGAACAGTGCTAATGATATCTGCCCCCCGCCCCGCTTTGCCCCTCTCCCTTCTCCATGCCTGCTCCTCTTAGCAGGGCACCTTGTAACAGAAGACCAGATAGAAGACTGAAAACCAGCCCCAGCTGGGCACAGTGGCTCATGCCTGTAATCCCAGCACTTTGGGAGGCTGGGGTGGGCAGATTACGAGGTGAGGAGTTCGAGGCCTGCTTGGCCAGCATGGTGAAACCCTGACTTTACTAAAAATACAAAAAAATAAATAAATAAATGAGCCAGATATGGTGCATGCCTGTAGTCTCAGCGACTCGGAAGCTGAGGCAGGAGAATTGCTTGAACTGAGCAGGCGGAGGTTGCAGTGAGCCAAGATCGTGCCACTGCACTCCAGCCTGGGTGACAGAGTGAGACTCCATCTCAATAACAACAACAACAGAAAAAAAAAAAAAAGAAAAAATAAAAGATAAGAAAACCAGCACAAGAGAAGTCAGGACCCTGGAAGTGGGAGTGGGTGAGATCGAAGCACAGAAGGGCTATGGAAGTCTGGGGAAAAGTAGGAGGTCCTAAGGAGTAGAAGTTTTCCTCCCTACTATAATAGGATAAGCTACGCTGGGGCAAGAAGTATGGCCCGAGGTCAGTGGAGAAACTGGAGCAGGGAGCTAGGAGTAGAGAGAAGCCATAGCCACCGCTCTCCCATGTACTCTGCAATGCGCTGGAATGCATATCTACAGCCTGAAGTAAGAGTTTTATGAGGTTGGTTCAAAAGTAATTGTGGGCCTCCAGATTTTGGGTGTGCTCACATTAGGAACCTTTGGGCAAGGACAGCACAGATAGCACTGCAAGCTGAGGATCTGTGTAAGATGATCAGATCCAGGATTCCACTTGTTGGTAAAAAGCCTTTGTGTGTGTTTGAGAAAGGAGTGGTTTCCCTGGTGTTAAAATTCGCTCTGAATGAAGAGACCCCCCCAACCAGGCTTTGTGTGAGCAACATGGCCGTTTATTCACCCGGGTGCAAGTGGGCTGAGTCTGAAAAAAGAGTCAGTGGAGGGTGTGGGATAGATGTTGGTTTTATAGGTTTGGGGGAGGTAGGCGAAAGCTACAGTTCAGGGCAGCTTTTGCAAGCTGGGAGGGGGTCATAAGTTCTGGAATCATGAGGTTGACCAAGGTTGGTTACAAAGTCCAGTTGCCTTACCAGTTGAGGTGGGAATAAGGAATAATAGAAGAATGTCTCAAAGTTAATTAGGTGTCACGGGGGTTGATCATTCCTCTTTTTGTGGTTTTCTGTAGGGTCAAGCCCTACAGGGTGGTGGGGTGTCCCCTATCGGTGTGCTGAGGTGCAAGATCTGAGAAGTAAAGAGACAGGACACAGAAGGACTGGAAAAGACAGCTGGGCTTGAAGGGGTTACACCACCTATGAGCGGAGACAAGTGAGGCCCTGTAACGTCCAGGAGCGTCTGTATTGATTGGGTATAGGTTAGAGGACAGGGTAGTGAGTGAGGTCATCTTAAGGATAGTGATAGGGTCAAGATAATCACGTGAACAATAAACAAGGGGTCTACCCCATTAGGTCACCTAGGCAAGGAGATGGGCCATGCACAGTGAGGGGTCCACCCCCATTACGTCACCGAGGCAAGGAGGTGGCTGTGCACAGTGAAGAGGGTGCAGTGTGCAATCTCTCTTATCTAGGGGCAGGCTACTTCTAAGGAATTCTATAGGAGGATGCTTTGAGCAGCAGCAGAGCTGACAAGGTCTGCAGCCACCTACTGGCAGCTTCCAGTGATTTCTATAGGAGGATGCCCTGAATCAGCACAGTGGCTAGAGAGCTGACAAGTTATACAGTCACCAAGGCACGATTATACCAGAGGAGTTTTAAGCCCTCGGATGCTCGGGATTGCCAGTCTGAGGGCAGCCTTCCACAAGAACTGGACACAAGGTACTACAACTCCTTTTTCAGGAGGAGAGGCTTTTGCTCCAAGCCTGCCATACAGCGGGTATCTTTACGATACTGAATGCAGCCGCCTGGGCCATAGATTCTTGT
>CAUYLG010074537.1:0-14805 GCA_963573385.1 Cacajao melanocephalus | reverse complement strand
TTGTTTTAAAAAATTTTTTCACCCATTCTGCATCTTTAATTTTCGTCCTCTTCAATTTTTTTGAATTCAAAAACTTTTTAATTTTTTTTTTTTTTTTTTTTTTTTTTTTTTTTTTTTTTTTTTTTTTTTGAGATGAAATCTTGCTCTCACCCCCAGACTGGAGTACAGTGGCACAATCTCAGCTCACTGCAACCTCCGCCTCCTGGGTTCGAACAATTCTTCTGCCTCAGCCTCCCAAGTAGCTTGGACTACAGGTGTGTACCACCATGCCCAGCTATTTTTTTAAATATTTTTGTAGAGATGGGGTTTTGCCATGTTGGCCAGGCTGATCTCGCACTCCTGACCTCAAATGATCTGCCCACCTTGGCCTCCCAAAGTGCTGGGATTACAGGAGTGAGCCACCGTGCCCAGCCAAGACTTTTTAATTTTAATGCGGTCCATTTTTATCACCAGTTTCTTTATGGATCATGCTTTTGGTATCAAGCCTAAGAACTGTTTGCCTAGCCCTAGATCCTGCAGATTTTCTTTGTTTCTTTTCAATAGATGTTTTATAGTTTTACATTTAGGTTTATGATGCATTTTGAATTAGTTTCATGGAAGGTGTGAGGTTTATTTTAGATTGTAGATATCCTTCCTCTGTTGAATTACCTTGGCAGTTTTGTCAATAATCAGTTGAAAATATTTGCATGGGTGTGATTGTCAGCTCTCCACCATTAGCTTTTCACCTAATAGTTAGCAGCCATTGATAATTTTTTTTTTTTTTTGAGAGGGAGTCCCACTCTGTTGCCCAGGCTGGAGTGCAGTGGTGTGATCTCAGCTCACTGCAGCCTCCACCTCCCAAGTTCAAGCAATTCTCCTACTTTAGTCTCCTAAGTAGCTGGTATTACAGGTGCCCACCACCATGCCTGCGGAATTTTTGTATTTTTAGTAGAGATGGGGTTTCACCATGTTGGCCAGTCTCAAACTCCTGACCTCAAGTGATTACCCGCCTGGGCCTCCCAAAGTGCTGAGATTACAGGCGTGAGCCAGCATGCCCAGTCTGATGATTGTTTTTTTATTTTATTATGGGTTACAGAATGGTAGTAGTTCATGATTCCTTCATTTATTAGCTGGAATGCTTCTCCAAAAGACGTTCTCCTAATCAGCTCTGTGGTTGCTCTGAAGTACAATTTTTACAGGAAAATACAGGATAAATGTTTGCTTTCTTCCTTTCATATATACCTGTTTGCAGAATAATGACATGGTTCCTTCCATCCTCCAAAGGTGACCAATAATAATTTCTAAGTATCATTATGAACTAATGGATTTTCAGCATATTTGATATGTTTCAATCCATTGTCATAATTGTTGATATTGATACTTGAGTTGGCTCACTTTGCCAGTAGGAGTCTATTCAAATTGGCTTCTGAGTCCATCTGACACAACTCCTTTGGTCTTCAACAGTTTCCTTGTTTTTAGGTGCAAGATTTTTTAGGCTCACCTTAGACACTTCCTGCCACACACTTAGAATCAACCATTTCTCTAAGGACCTTCATTCCATTTCATGAGAAATGATAGAGACCACAATCAAAACAAATCATGAATTTGTACTGATATTTTCAATTCAAATGAAAGACATTTTTGCTAAAATTTCTTGAGTTTATATTTGTATGTCTTAGGCTGAAAAATCTTGATTCCTAATTAGTAACATAATTATTCATTTGATAGGTAAATATTTTAGGGCCGATTCTTTGGTTTTATAGCCAAGATACCCTGTTGATAAAGTCTTGTGGGAGCAATTATAAGACTGGCTTATTTAGGAGCTTTTTAAAAAAGACATCCCTACCTGTTTTAACTGTAGGTTATATTAACTTAAATAGGTACAGCCCACGCTTGATGGAAAAAATTCTCCAAATGGCTGAAGGTATTGATATCGGGGAGATGCCTTCATATGATCTGATGCTGCCCAAGTCTTCCAAAGGTCAAAAACGCCACCTCTCAACATGTGATGGTGAGTATACTTGTTTCTGAAAGGTGGGATTTCAAGAAACAACGTGGCTTTAAAAAATGATATGAGTGTGGTATATTATTTCAAATAACTGGTAACATTAGTTCTTACACACATGTAAAAGAGTTTTAGCTTTTAGTTATATACAGTTTTTTGAGGATGCTAAATAGAATTGAAAACTAAAAATACTGAAATCATACAATCCTTGAAGTTTAATGCCATGGAACCTCCCTCTAACTAGAATCTTATATTGTGATCACTTGAGCATCTAAGTCACTAAATCCTCTTGGATAGGTCCGGGATGGATGAGCTTTCTACTGAGCAGTGTTATAGGGAGGAAGCTCTAGTGTCTGGTATAGCCTCATCTGAGTTCTTCTATAGCTTTAAATTTGGCATCTCCCCTAAATCATTAGTTTCCAGCTGTTGTTCTAGAAAGAAAGTAGAGCAAACACCCTTTTGTGATGAATGGGTCAGAACTGAGGTTTTGAAGTTGAAAACCTTTGGAATCTTTTGATAATTCTTTTTCTTTGATTTTTAGTCACAACTATGTAAAGCACCATCACAGAGTCACTCAGCTCTGATAGAAAAGAGAAAGGCTTTGTAACTGCCTCTGGTCATCATCTCTCTTGCATTAGAGCCATCTGTTCCATTTGTAGTCCTTAAGTGAGCTTTTCAGCATGGGTGGTATGAGATTGTACTGGAACAATCTTCCAGTCCACTTCACCTTCCAGCACAGGGTGAAGAGTGTATTTCACCTGTGCTTTAGCTCATTTGATGCAAAAGCATCTGCCAATCGTGTGTGATGGTGACCTGCATACTTGACTCAATGGTATATTTTCTATCAAAGGTCTTCCCTTACATGTGGAAAGATAGGGAGCATCCCTCCTTATGCTGGAATCTTAGATTGATAATTGAGTCCCTTCACCCAAATGACATGAAGTTTTTGTGATGGGAAGTATCTCGTACCAACAATGCAACTTGCAAATAATATGGTTGGTACTATTTTCCTGCTTGGTTCTTTTGGAATATTCCCATTTTAATGAATTGTAAATTTCACTCATTCTATAGGTCAAAATCCTCCTAAAAAGCAAGCCGGTTCCAAATTCCATGCGAGACCTCGTTTTGAGCCTGTACATTTTGTAGCTAGTAGTTCAAAAGATGAAAGACAGGAAGATCCTTATGGCCCTCAAACAAAAGAGGTAAATGAACAAACACATTTTGCCAGCATGCCAAGAGACATCTACCAAGATTATACTCAAGACTCTTTCAGTATACAAGATGGGAATTCTCAGTATTGTGATTCATCAGGATTCATTTTCACAAAAGACCAGGCTGTAACAGCCAACATGTATTTTGACAGTGGGAACCCTGCCCCAAGCAGCACATCACAGCAGGCAAACTCTCAGTCAACTCCTGAGCCTTCACCATCACAGACATTTCCCGAGTCCGTGGTAGCCGAGAAGCAGTATTTTATTGAAAAATTAATGGCGACTATTTGGAAGAACCTTTCTAATCCAGAGATGACTTCTGGATCTGATAAAATTAATTACACATATATGTTAACTCGTTGTATTCAGGCATGTAAGACAAATCCTGAGTATATATATGCTCCTTTAAAGGAAATTCCTCCTGCCGACATCCCCAAAAATAAAAAACTTCTAACTGATGGCTATGCTTGTGAAGTTAGATGCCAAAATATCTACTTAACTACAGGTTATGCTGGCAGCAAGAATGGGTCCAGGGATCGAGCTACTGAGCTAGCTGTAAAACTCTTGCAGAAACGTATTGAAGTTAGAGTTGTCCGGCGGAAATTCAAGCATACGTTTGGAGAGGACCTTGTGGTGTGTCAGATTGGCGTGCCCTCCTATGAATTTCCTCCAGCTCTGAAACCACCAGAGGACCTGGTGGTGCTGGGTAAAGATGCTTCCGGGCAGCCAATTTTTAATGCTTCCGCCAAACACTGGACCAATTTTGTCATTACAGAAAATGCAAATGATGCAATTGGTATCCTTAACAATTCTGCCTCATTCAACAAGATGTCAGTTGAATACAAATATGAGATGATGCCAAATCGCACATGGCGTTGTCGAGTGTTTTTACAAGATCACTGCTTAGCTGAAGGTTATGGAACCAAGAAAACAAGTAAACATGCAGCTGCCGACGAGGCTTTGAAAATTCTTCAAAAAACACAGCCCACTTACCCATCTGTCAAAAGTTCACAATGCCATACAGGCTCTTCACCCAGAGGATCTGGAAAGAAGAAAGATATAAAGGATCTTGTGGTTTACGAGAATTCTTCCAATCCTGTGTGCACGCTGAACGACACAGCTCAGTTTAACCGAATGACAGTTGAGTATGTCTATGAAAGGATGACAGGCCTCCGCTGGAAATGCAAAGTGATTCTAGAGAGCGAAGTAATTGCAGAAGCAGTTGGGGTGAAGAAAACTGTCAAATATGAAGCTGCTGGGGAAGCTGTGAAAACCCTCAAAAAGACCCAGCCAACTGTCATTAACAACTTGAAGAAAGGAACTGTTGAAGATGTGATTTCAAGAAATGAAATTCAGGGCCGCTCAGCAGAGGAGGCTTATAAACAGCAAATTAGAGAAGATAACATCGGAAATCAGCTGCTGAGAAAGATGGGTTGGACTGGTGGTGGTTTAGGTAAATCTGGTGAGGGCATACGGGAACCTATCTCAGTCAAAGAGCAGCATAAGCGGGAGGGTCTTGGTCTGGATGTAGAGAGGGTGAATAAAATTGCCAAGAGAGATATTGAACAGATCATCAGAAACTACGCCCGCTCTGAGAGCCACACAGATTTGACTTTTTCTAGAGAGCTGACTAATGACGAACGGAAGCAAATACATCAGATTGCCCAGAAGTATGGTCTTAAGAGTAAGTCTCATGGGGTGGGCCATGATAGGTACCTAGTGGTAGGTAGAAAAAGACGGAAGGAAGACCTACTAGATCAGCTCAAACAGGAAGGCCAAGTGGGCCATTATGAGCTTGTTATGCCTCAGGCAAATTGAGATCTTCCTATGCCTCAAGCAAATTGAGATCTTCCTAATTTATTTTGTAAATGCCTAATGAGGCAGATTTTTGAATTTAAAAAAATGCTACATGTTCTGGTTGCAGAGTATATTCATCTTAAGATGTCTCACCTTGTTCATTTCATATAGTGGTTTATTAAATATTGGAACCTAAAGAATTAATTCTGTCCACTTGTATTAGCTTAATCCAGCAGATATTGTGCAGTTACTGTTTGTGTCTTTGATATTGCTGTGTCCCTCAGATTTTAGCAGTTTGACAACCAGGAACACATATCCAAATGGAATTTTACCCCGAGAAAGACATTCTCATTTTAAAGGGCATAGCACAGCAATCTGCAACAATATGTAAAGATATTGACTACAATATCTTAATTCCAGATTTACTGAAAATGTCAGATCATTTTGTATTAATCTATTTTCATCTTTGTGTGAAGCCAGTTATAGAATGTTTAACAATAAATTGTGCTGTACATGTAAATGTCCTTATCAACTAAATGATGTAAAACTTTCTTAAAGTAATTTTAGTGTTCATTTATTTATAACTTCTACCATGTGATTTCCAGAATATTGGAAGTGATTTACTGTATCTTGTGATATATGGATTTTAACAAAATCTAGTCTTCATGCTGAGAGAGCACTACTTGAGGGAGCAGTTGAAAGTTTCAAAAACTTTGGTTCAATCTGAAGAAAGGAAGCTTGAACTGTTTGTTCTTGGTGCCTTGCAGAGAGACTCACAGCAACTCTCCATTATAGCTTTCACACGATTTGGATGTGCAGGACGTCCAAGGCAGCCACAGCTGTGGTAGAGCTTGGTAAAAGACTGAAGACACATTGGTGCTTTGATGCAAAGATCAGTTGGCTGGTACCTCTCTCAAAAAGCTTATTAAGCCTGAAAAGCCAACTTTGTAACATATTTAAAACTGCTATTTTCGCTTTTTTCTGGAATGTAAAAAAATGTATAAAATGAATTAGTGTATACTTCCTGAATAAAAAGGAGCCAAAGTTGATGAGAATGGTGGCGTGCTCATTTCTGGGCAGCAACCTTGTAGCAACACTGAGTCTTTGGAGAAGGGAAGTGGTGTTTGCACAGAATATTTCAACACCCAGAACACGTGTGGATGAAGGTACTGATTTAACAGATAGGAATCAGTCAACCATCACTTTTTTCCTGTGGACCAACATGCTGGCTTCAACCAAATCTTAGGCTGCTGCCTTTTATGTGATTTTGTTTCTCACATAAATCAAGTATAACCTCATAACAGCACAGGTGAATATTACCATTGATCATTAAACCTCTAATGAAATGATGTTCGGGACAATTAGGTGGTTTACGATGCCTGAAAATATTTAGCACCATGCTTGACATGTAATTGGCCAACAAGAAATAGTAATTTCCTTTCCCCTGGTTTTTTTTTTTTTTGAGATAGAGTTTTGCTGTTGTTGCCCGGGTTAGAGTGCGATGGCGTGATCTTGGCTCACTGCAGCCTCCACCTCTGGGGTTCAAGCAATTCTCCAGCGTCAGCCTCCCAAGCAGCTGGGATTATAGGCACTCACTATCATGCCTGGCTAGTTTTTGCATTTTTAGTAGAGATGGGGGTTTCACCATGTTGGCCAGGCTGGTCTCGAACTCCCGACCTCAGGTGATACGTCCACCTTGGCCTCCCAAAGTGCTGGGATCATAGGCATGAGCCACTGTGCCTGGCCCTGTTTTTTATATTTTACATTAAGCAGCTGCCCACTGTAGTTAAATTGTTTTTAAAATATAAAGAGATTATTAGCCTTTACACCTGGATCTCTGTAACTTAATCATTTATGGTGACTAACCAGTGTGGTCATTGCTTTCCATTAACCATCTTACTACGGTGCATAGCCTTTCCTAATGTTGGTAAGAAGAGAAATGAAGTGTCTATTTTATTTTGGCACTTCATATTAACATTGGCAAAAAACTAAGCAAAATATTTATAGATTTTATATTATTACAGTTTTTTTTTTTTAATGAAGAGGTTTTTACGTTGCCTAGGCTGGCCTCGAACGTGTAGCCTCAACTCCTCAAGTGCCAGGACAATTGGCCTGAGCCACTGTGGCTCCCACAATTTTTTTTTTTTTTTTTTGAGACAGGGTCTTACTCTGGTTACCCAGGCTGGAGTGCAGTGGCACAATCTCAGCTCACTCCAACCTCCGGCTCCTGAGTAGCTGGCACTACAGGTGTGCACCACCTGGCCCATCTAATTTTTTGTATATTTAGTAGAGATGGGATTCTGGTCTCTGCCAGACAAAAATAGCAGACCAGCCTGGTCTCAAGCTCCTAGACTTAAGCAATCTACCCTCCTCAGTCTCCCAAAGTGCTGGGATTACAGGCATGAGCCACCACACCCGGCCTACAGTTTTCTTTTTAAACTTACAAGGTTCATGCCAATCTTGAGAAGCTATGGTTGAATTTGTGAGTTAGAAAAAACCTGTCTCCAATTTTCTGAGTAAGAGTGGCTTTGGGGATTAAGGGATATGAAAACTTGACTGATTTCTCTCTTTACATTTCTTTCTTCTTCCCCAAATGATTTTAAGGTGGGGAAGAGTAAGCAAATGTTAAATATGAATCTGGTTTGTCTAGGTGAGTCCAACAGAACAGAATATTAAGGTAGTTAGAGTTAGGAAGGCTCCTAAATAATTGCACCAAGTAGATACATATTTGGTTACTGGATTTGAAGGGCTAGATTGCCTGACTTGTTAGGATCTGTGATACTGATACAGAATTAGAGCAAAATCACCTAACTTGCTTGAGGTTAAAATAATGTTGAGAATGGCATTGGCATGAATGAGCTGCTGACAAGCTTACTGTTGTTCCATTTTGTCCCCTTTGAGTTGGTTCCTGTATTTTCCCTTTCTTTGAAATGTAGTCATTCTTAACCCAGTAACCTTCCTATAAAATCTGCACAGGTACTTAAGCAGTTTCAAATTTTATTTGGATTACTTAAATGGTTTTTATACTGAGGAACTGTGCTTTCCATTTTATATCTAGCATTGAGTCTCACAGATCTACTTTTTGGATTTTTTTCCTCCCCTTTGATTGCAAAATGAATGGAAACATGCATTTTGTTGGGATTCTTTTTTAGTAGTATACAATGCATTCTCTTTGCTATGAGTAACCCCTGAAACTGGAGATGGGTCCTAAATAAAGGATTCTAATTGCAGCTTTGGTTCTGCATAATACGTCCTTCCCCACATCAGCTGGTGCAGAATTGAAAAGTTTAAACCTGACTGCTATTTGAAAAAGGGACTTTGCACATTTGTTTTTGTTAACTTTGTTATCAATACATGCAGATAGCCTGTATTGTATTGTGGTGTTTGTTAAAAATCTTAAAGGTAGAAAGGCAATTAGCATAAAATGTTCAAATGAATGGTTTGTGGTGCCTTTGATCACGCATATGTTGCTTTGGGAGGTCAGCTTGTTGTCTCTGTTGTAAGGTTCTAAACAGATTATCCCATGAAAGAGATTGGGAATAGTGTTTCTTAGGTGTACAAAAGAAGAAAGTTATTAAACCTGACCATTCTGAGTCTCGCCTTAAATTTTTTCAGGTATAATTAACAGTGTCAATATTTAAGGCACTCAGCCATGTGGCAGGATGAAAAACTTAATGTAAAACAAATCCACCAAATGGAGAAATTTAATGTGGTTCTACTTTGAAGCAAAAATGGATTTTGGGGGAAAATATTAAGCAAATGTAAGGACATTGCTCCTAGGTGAAACAATCCAAGTAATGTGGTAATTAGTGCAGATTATACTCCCCCATACTGAGGCATCAAGTACCACGTCTTAAAGGATGAATGGGATACATGCGTCCTAAGGACTTCATTTAGCCCCATCCACCCAACCAAATAAGTACCAAGAGGTGATCATTGTCTTTTTGTTTGTTTGAGATAGGGTCTCGCTGTGTTGCCCAGGTTGGAGTGCAATGGCATGATCTCGGCTCACTGCAACCTCTACCTCCCAGGTTCAAGCGATCCTCCTGCCTCAGCCTCCCTAGTAGCTAGGATTACAGGCATGCACCACCATTCCTGGCTAATTTTTGTATTTTTAGAAGACTGGGTTTCGCCATGTTGTCCAGGTGGGTCTCAAACTCCTGACCTCAGGTGATCCACCCACCTCAGCCTCCCAAAGTGTTGGGATTACAGGTGTGAGCCACTGTGCCCGCCTAGGTGATCGTTTTTACAAAGTCATTGTCCTTGCCTCTTTAAAATGAGTTGCTCCTCAGAAAAAAGCATTTTGTTTAATCAAAATGATGATTGAGGATACCTGTACTCCCAAACTTTACACAGGATTTAAAATACCATCTAATAATTTGGTAGTTTGTTTTTGAGCTAGGGCTTTTAACGAGGTGGAATGTCAGGATCAACAAGTTAGATCTTGGTCTCTGAGGGTGCTGATAAATACCCAGGTTAGTTCATTCCCCCCTCCACTCCCCCCCCCCTCATAACTTTATTCCCTTGATTGACTATAATGCTTACTGAGGTAACTTTATTTAATACTTTTATATTCTGTTAAAATGTTTAAAAAGCATCACCACTTAGGACTGAAAAGGAAAAAAAGGTTCTCTCCAACAGTATGTGTTGGCTTTTCCACCCCCAGAATGAGTATTTTTGCTTTTACCTCAATGTTTAAGGGGGTGAAATAAGCACACGAGATCCCAATAAGAAACCAATACAAAAAGGTTCTACTGAGCTAAAAAAAAATTATACCTTGACGATGAAATTTTAAGGTTATTTTTATTTACAACTTTTGAAAAATGTACATTTTTTTTACATGGGTTACTTGTGCAAAGTTAGATTTAGAAGTGATAAATGCATAAAAGGTGACAACATTAGACAAAACATTTAAAAGCCTTGTCCCATACTGCTAAAGGTACTATATATCTAAAAGTATAAATATCCAAAAAAAAGATTGCAGATGTTGGCTTTAAGGTTCTCAGATGCTGAAAGGGAAGAAATTAAAGCATGCAGCAATAACTCAGGATTTGAGTGGAAAACAGTTTGCCACAGATATGCTATGCTCCCTTCCTTGAATTCATTAAGACTCTAAAATAAAGATGGAGAATTGAGTTTATTCATCTAGGGCAGCAATGATCCTTTAAAAAGATGAAAGGATCTCCAACTTTCCCTAGCTCAAAAACTGATGGTTGTTTCCATTCTGCTCCCACACCTCTTTTAAAAAGCAAAAACCCAGAAGGACCAATATTCTGAAACTTAGCAAGGGTGTGCCCAGTCAGTAGCTTGCAAAGAGAGGCTTTGTCAGTTACTACAATTGCTGTACTCCTTTAGTTGAGTCCTTCGACATTCTCTTTCTTGCCAGCCAGTAAATACTATCTAGTAATTCATATGAGTGAGATCCTAGTAACAATAGGATTTTTAGCTCCCATTCTTCTCAAAATTGTTTACATGGATTTGTTTCTATTCTCTGTAGACCACATTCCAAACACATTCACTTCTAAATCCAACAGAAGTGAAGGACCAGCCAGGATGAAACACGTCAGCAATCATTTTGTTAAAAATAACATCCTGGTCATCAAGCTATGCATAAGCACCTCTTGTATAACAATTTATCTATCTTAAATCTTAAAGTACAATAATAAAAATAACTGCCTGAAAACTGGAAATGAAATACAACAGAAAAACTTAAGCATTAGTAATTTTTTGCAAGTAACCCAGGTACAGTACATTTGATTTCAAAGAAGGTGTTTTCTGATGTTTAAGGAGAAGGTAGAAGGGATAGGAAAACTTGGCGAGGGAAGATGGAAACAGCACAACAGCTATTTTGCTTTTAATAAAGTAAATGTAATGACAAGAGTAGGGAGGTGACAAACACATCAATATATATTTTTCTTATGGCCAGCTTCTTCTTTAACTGTACCCGGGGTCAACAATCGCGCCAGCTTTGTTCTACTATTGCAGAAACACGCTTTTCATATTCCCGCTTGTTCTCCTGGTACAGCTGCGCAGCCTGGCTGTTTGCTGGACTATTGGGATTGGGTTCATCCAATAGAGACTAGAAAGACAATTTTTTAAATGTCAGGTCCTTAATGCAAAACAAACAGCTATTTTATAAGGTAGTGACACTCAATTGAATTGTCCTAAGTACAGCTACATTTCTTCAGCACACAAACCCAGAGTTATATGAATCTGCTAGTAGCTAGGAAAATATATGTGGCTTGGTTTTTTGTTTTTGTGAGACGGAGTCTTGCTCTGTTGCCCAAGCTGGAGTGCAATGGCACGATCTTGGCCCACTGCAACCTCAGCCTCCCAGGTTCAAGCAATTCTCTGCCTCAGCCTCCCGAGTAGCGGGGATTACAGGCACCTGCCACCACACCTGGCTAATTTTTGTATTTTAAGTAGAGATGGGGTTTCACCATGTTGGCCAGGCTGGTCTTGAACTCCTGACCCCATGATTCACCCGCCTCAGCCTCCCAGAGTGCGGGGATTACAGGCGTGAGCCACCACACCCGGCCCCGGCTTGGGTCTTAATGGTCTACTTTTCATCTATAAAACAAACAAGCCTTGATCAAAAATAAAATGGTCTATTACATTATGACTTTCAAAAACAATTCAATTACTAATATAAACATACTAAAAGTTATAGGTTCGTCACATTAAGGAAAAATTCACCTGTATGGATGTTAGAATTGAAGACACATCATAGGTTGGACTCCAACGGTTCTGAAGTATATCCAGACATATACTACCATCTGCATAGACTAAGAACAAAGAAGTAGGTACATTAAACCTAACAAGACCACTAAGGTTTTAACATTATAGACAAAACAAAAAAGGTCAAGAATACTTTGTTTTTGAAGTTTAAATATTCCTAGATTGCTTCCCAGTTAACTGCCTAAAAGGATGAGTCATAACCATTACTAGTGAAATCACTGGGATGATCAAAGAATGTCAGATGTGACCAGTAAAACACTGGAAGATACTTAGTGTTCATCCCTCGGAAAATGCTGCCCTATTATCCAGGAAATCAGAAACATTTTTGAACAGGGTCCGTAGCTCTCCACAGACATATGGGAAATTCATTCCACCAAATTTGTAGGCTGTATCCCCTATAACTGAAATAACAAAAGATGGCTCAGAGTTCACAAGATTTCAGTTTGGCATAAAGATAAAAATATCTGATACCCTGAAAAATACTTCATTAACCTAAATAAAAGGGAAGCTGTTCTAGGCTTACCGCTATTTTAAAAAGTGCAAAGTGGTAAGTTAGAATCACCTGTGGTGCTTTTCTGATAATGTATGCCTGGCCCCCAACAATAGAATCTGATATTCAGTAGAACCGGAGTGGAGCCAAGTCATCTGTATTTTGAAAATATTCCACAGTAATTCTGATACGCATCCAATGAAACTGACTTTTCTAAATGCTAGTGAAAATAATTACAACACAAGACTACCCCAATCTGGCCTAGCATTAAAAGGAGACCTCAAGAGTATCCTTCATTGTTTAATAAGTAAATGAAAAAGATCATCAAAGTCAAGAGGTTCCCAGACTCCAAGCAAAGGGAAAATACCTCCACTGCTTCAGTTCTAGGACAAGACAGTCACAGAAAACCAAGAACAAGTTCGGCTTTCAGGAAGCAGCAAGCTGCCTCAACAAATACTCAAGCACCACAAAATACACAGGAAATGTGGAATACTCCATAATAAACACTGTAGTAGTTTAAAACTGTACTAAAAGTGATACTTGCCATTTGGATGGAACATCTTAGAGACAAATCTAACTGTAGGTGGCTTATTTGGATATTCTTCAGTGAATTCTATTGTAAGTTTAAATGTTCCTGTAGTTAGAAAAGAAAGATTTAAGAAAACATATTTATCACTTTGTTCAGTAGTACTTTGTTTTTAATGCTATGTGGGTTTTTCCAAGTATTAAATAATACAAAGATACAGGGTAGATAGGAGAGGCCAGGTAAGAAATACATCTCTAGGAATTGCTCTAAGAACTACTCAAACGTGATTTGTTTTTTGTTTTGCCACTATTTTCCCCCAAACTTGAAGACATCCATCATAAACTCAAAATTACAGCTTACAAGATAACTTCAGCCACTGTACATTTGGAAAACATCCTTCAAATAAGAAACTGGGCCTAAAATGTGGCCTCCTTCCTTTAGAAGACCAAAAGACCTCAAAGGTCTATTTTAGTCAGCTGCCATCTTAAACTCTCCAGTGATTTTTAAACGGACTAGAAAGAATGAAAGCACAAAGGTTCAAAAACCAATGCCAGAAATACAAATCCATAATCAAGTTATTTTTAAAATAGAAGGGAATAAGTATAAAAGTGTTCACACTGGTTCCTTTTCGTATCATAGTGACCCTGTAATGAAAACTTAATTGAATTTAAGCCAGGAAAAACTTCACAGTCCCTCTCAGAAACCCTTAAGTATGGCTCATAAGGTACTTCACTATAAAATCAACTCACTGATTCACACGTATGGAGGGAGTTAATGGCAGAAATAATTTTAACATCACATTTGGTTTAGAATGCATTCACATCTCCAGCAAATTTCTAATGATGTTTGATTACGCTACTATTGAAATGAAATTATTTTTCTTAAATATGTGTTAATCTAAGGTAGTAAGAGGCCCTAAAGCATAGTAGGTTATAAACTAACTTACATGGCATGTACGAACTGGATCTCATTCAATAATTGTAAGATGTAATCTCAGGAGATTATGTCCTTTAAAATATTATTTTCAATTGTTTGTTGAATAAATTCATGAAAACAATTGAGCAAGGTTTTTTCCTGACTGAAATCTCTTCAAGTAAACTTAAGACAATCAGTCACTGTCTGGTATAAGGTGATGCATGTTGCACTATATTACTCTGGTCCATTTAACAAATTATTCTAAAACAATAGACCATACTTCAGCGTATTTCTTACTGGTTCCTTCAGTTAGCAATTTATTTCCCTTTTGTTCCCATTAAAGGTTTATCACTGCTTAAGAAAAAGAGAGGAGACTATAATCATTCTACGACTAGATCTGTGACCAAACTATATTAAAAAGTTTGTTTTGGCCAGGCACGGTGCCTCACACCTATAATCCCAGCACTTTGGGAGCCCGAGGTGGGCGGATCGTCTGAGGTCAGGAGTTCAAGACCAGCCTGGCTAACATGGTGAAACACCACCTCTACTAAAAAAACAAGAAATTAGCCAGGCTTGGTGGTGAGCAACTGTAACCCCAGCTACTCAGGAGGCTGAGGCAGGAGAATCACTTGAACCTAGGAGGTGGAGGCTGCAGTGAGCTGAGATTGTACCACTGCACTCCAGCCTGGGTGAGAGAGTGAGACTCCATCTCAAAAAAAAAAAAAGTTTGGTTTTAGCAAGCTCATTGGAAACAATTTGCTAACAAAGCTGCCCTCGTATAAACATGTGTCTAAGTTTCATAATAATATAAAATGCAACATATGGAGACATTATATTCCTCAAACTATTGTTACTCCCTATTTTCTTTTCAAAGCCAGCCCCGAAGAAACTGTGTATTATAACTAAGGAAAGAAAGTAAAATCTTATGGAACCAAGAAACATATGTCCATTAGAAGTATGGAAGTATGGCCGGGCGCAGTGGCTCATGCCTGTAATTCCAGCACTTTGGGAGGCCTAGGCGGGCAGATCACCTGAGGTCGGGAGTTCAAGACCAGCCTGACCAACATGGAGAAACTCCATCTCTACTAAAAATACAAAATTAGCTGGGCGTGGTGGCACATGACTATAATCCCAGCTACTCTGG
>CAUYLG010074536.1:0-12463 GCA_963573385.1 Cacajao melanocephalus | reverse complement strand
CCACTACTGGTTATCTACCCAGAGGAAAAGAAGTCATTATTCAAAAAAGATCCTTGCACACGCATGTTTATAGCAGCACCATTCACAATGGGAAAATCATGAAACTAACTCAAATGCCCATCAATCAATGAGTGGATAAAGAAACTGTGGTATATATATATATATATATGATGAAATACTATGCAGCCATAAAAAGGAATGAATTAACAGCATTTGTAGTGACCGGGATGAGACTGGAGACTATAATTCTAAGTGAAGTAACTCAGGAATGGAAAAGCAAACATCATATGTTCTCACTGATATGTGGGAGCTAAGCTATGAGGGTATAAAAATGATATAATGGACTTTGTGGACTCGGGAAAGGGAGGGGGGATAAAAGATGACGTATTGGGTACAGTGTGCACTGCCTGGGTGAGGAATGCACTAAAATCTGAGAAATCACCACTAAAGAATTTATCCAAGCAACCAAAACCCACCTGTACCCCAAAAACTATTGAAATGAAAAATTAAATAAAATGGATAAAATAAAAATAGTCTAATTTGAATGATAAATCATATGATTTTTCTCTGTCTCCACTATTTTATGACTACGAAGGTAAGTGCTGAAAAAGAATCAGATCTAGAGCCAACTGATTCTGGTAGTTCAGTGGCTCTGGATTTGATGGTGAAAGTGAAGACTTGTTTTTCTCATTTACTTTCAGAAGAACATTCTGTTATTTATAGGAAGGGTAGGAAGGAAAGGAGAAATGGAAATAAGGCCTTTCCATAAACTTTTACTCAGCAGTAAACACGGTTTTTCTCTTTTTCATCATTCCCATTCAACCAAATGTAAATTTCCAGAATTCCTAAAGAGGAAGCATGGAGAAAATAATAAAAAATGTAACTGATAAACTTTACCCCAGATGATTCAAAATCTGCCATTTCTCCTGCAAAGTGATGAACCAGTATCACCCCTTCCCCTGTTGCCAACAGCCAGGTCTGGGGATTCAACAATTTGACTTTTACATCGCTGAAAGTGCCTAGGTTCAGAATTCACTTTTTCTTTATAGATATGATGTTCTTGGTGTGCTATTTCAGTGGAGGATATTTTGTTAAAAAAAAAATTCTGAACATTGCTCTTGATTCTCTTTAAATTATATTGAAAGGAGAACACATTTCCATTTACTTACTTAAAATAACTTTAGAAAAAAGATGAGTGAAACAAATTTCCATATGGTTTTTATTGAAAAAATGACTCATTATCTAACCTATGTTCAGCCAAAGCAAATGAAAATCCATTTAAAATTTTTAGTATTGATACCAAACACCTAATTGTTCATGTCTTTTCCAGCATATATATTGGTAAACATCTATTATAACTTATGAAGGAGAGCTACTGTCTTTAAGAAACAAACGCAGGGAGAGGATCAACACATACACAGCTACGCCTGGCACATCATTCAATAAGCACTTCCTTTTTTATTTTCTTCATTACAATGTTATTAAGATAAGGATGTGGTTCTATGGGGTTTTGGTTTGATAGGATCTGGACACTTACAGGGTAGTTTTATTTCCATTGCTTTAGATAGTATATCTTTCTTGGCTTTGCCTCTTTAAAAAAACAATGTTCTTTTCCTTGCTCCTTCTCCAAAAGTCCATAGAAGGTGCTGTACTTATAGCCAGTTGAAGAATGTTAGATCAGTCCTTGGGCCATTGATTTGTCTGAATAAGTTGAACATTGTTTTATATCTGGAGTAATTTGCATCAGGGAAAGAATTAGTCTTCCCAGCACAACTTCTTATCTTTCTGGTGGATCCCATGACCATCGTGGGCTTACCTCTGTGGCAGAAGCATGGACATTGTAGTTGACAGCTCTACCAAGACTATGTGGTATGAAGAGAATACCTAACATTTGACACTCCTACTAGCAGCATGTAAAAGTGCTCATCTCCCTGTATACTTGCAAAAGTGATTATTGCTTTTTTGCATCCCAATGACAAAGAATTTAAAAATTGATATCTCATTTCTATTTTAATTTTATTTCTTTAATGCAGAGGGTGTATTTTTTGCTATTTCTCTTCTTTCTAAAAATGGCCCATTCCTGTCTTCTTCCTTTCTACCAGAGTGTATTCTTTTTTTTTTTACCATGAATTTATTGGCAACAAAAACTTGTATATGTGTATGTGTGTGCTTAAGAAAGTGGTCCTAAATTGGGCTTGGGGTTGGAAAAGTAATGTCAGAATCATCTCACCTCTATATCAATATGGCTGATGACAGAAAGGAAGCCCAGATATTAATATTTTGAAAAAACAAAATATTCTGGTACCATAGCTAATTAATTGACTCGTCAATTCACTCATTTGTGCAGTCATTTCACAAATATTTATTGAGTGCCTAGTGTTTTAGGCACTGTTCTAGGATCTAGAGCCACAGCAGTAGTGAGACAACATCCTTGCCGGCATGCAGTGGAGAAAATATATGACAACCAGCACATGACGATGAGCACTGTGAAAAAAACATAGCAGAGTAAAAGAATAAAATGGGGCAGTGGCAGGACGTTTAAATGCCGCACTCTTAGCCTCACCGTAAGTGTTAGATAGCCTTTTGGACAAAAAAGGAAGAGTTACCTTTGACAACCCTTTTCTCACTCCCTTCTTCCTTTCCTCCCTCCCTTCCTTTTTCCTTCCTTTCCTCCTCCTTCCCTTTGCAACTGCAGTTAGGACAAGTAAGGCAGACACAGTGAAAACATCTAAAGTTTTCTTTTTCTTTCTTTCTTTCTTCACGGAAAAGCCTATTCCTGGTGAATATTTTATCATCCCCTCCAAGGAGACCTTTCAACCTTGGCGAAATTGGCTTACACTTGAGATGAATAGATGTCTTTTAGGTCCCATCGGCTCTTCTTCTTCATTGCCCAATTCCCAAAGGTGACTGAGGTATGCGCAGAGTATTCCATGACCTCAGAACTTTCACATTAAAACACTTGGCAACGAGCTTTTTCTTGGCCTGTGTGTGTTGGCTTATCTCCATTTTTGAATAGAGGAGTAATTAATTTTCAAGCGTTCTTCTTGATTCAGTCACAGAGCTAATAATGTTGAGCATGAAAATACTTGTTCTAAAATGAAATTTATGCCAGTTCACTTCTGTCCAGCAGTTTTTCACTATCAGGCTTCTTTTTGCAGCTTGCTTCAAATTAAGCCTTTTAAAATCTCCTTGTCCTCATTTGAGCCTGTTTTAGAGGACCAGTCTTAGATGAACATTGTCATAGAGACCCTCGCTTATCTTACCGATTCAGTTCAAAGCTTCTAATTTAGTGGACTCTATTTATAAGTATTTGTATACACTAGCATAATGTTCTTGGTGACTCCTTGGCCCTTAACTTTTCCTCTGGAAATTTAAGTACCTCTTTCTTGAGATTTCTGCAGACCAGATTCTGGGCATTTATAATGGCCCTTTAAAATTAAAGTACAGGCCAGGCGCGATGGCTCACGCCTGTAATTCCAGCACTTTGGGAGGCCAAGGCAGGCAGATCATGAGATCAGGAGTTCAAGACCAGCCTGGCCAACATGGTGAAACCCCGTCTCTACTAAAAATACAGAAATTAGCTGGGCATGCTGGTATGCACCTGTAATCCCAGCTACTTGAGAGGCTGAGGCAGGAGACTTGCTTGAACCCAGGAGGTGGAGGTTGCAGTGAGCCGAGATCATGCCACCGCACTCCAGCCTGGGAGACAGAGCAAGACTCCATCTTAAAGATAAAATAAAATAATAAATAAAATTAAAGTACAATTTATATATTAACATTAAATAAGTGGCTGGCATTCTAGTCCCATTGTTTTCTTACTTGAGAAGAGAGGACAATAGTGAAAAATAAAGTAATAAATATAATGACATCAAATATGCCTGCCTACATATTTGCTTGCTAGCAATATCTTCAGTGTAATAGAATCACATTCGCATGCAGCAGGGAAGTGAGACAAAAGGGGAGATTCCTTCTGTTCCTTTCTTTGTACAAAACTTTAGGTCAAGTATATTTTTTCCAATTACTCTTTTAATTGTTACTATTTACCTTCAAGTGCTGATTACCAATACTAATGGTGGCAGATTATTTAAGAGTATTCCTAATCCAAAAATGACTTCAATTTAGCTTTGAAATGCACTTTGGTGCTTTAATTTTAAGATAGGATCATGAAGATTCATAATGTTTCATACAACTTGTAGTATCTAGTTCAATTACTAAAGGAGTAAATAAGCTGAAAAGGGGGTAGTAATGTGTTCAGAGTGTGGACAGCATCTGTCATACCAGAATTCTCATCAAGACTATGCCATTGGAGAAAAGTGACCTCAGGAATGGTGATAATACTTATCTCATCAGATATTTGAAAGGATTAAAAGAGATAAAAACCATGTAATCACTTAGCAAGGGAGCTCAGTACATGATAAGCTTCCAATGTGAATTGTTATTTTGTCATTATTTGAATGTGTCAACTACTAGATATATGTATTGGATTTTTGAAAGGTCAGACAAGATTTCATGTCAAAATCTTTTAAAAATGTATTATTGTAGGCTTTGAAAAATATGCTATCAGGGATAAGAAACCAGACGAATGCCAGCAAATGTAAACTAAGAATTACATAAATACTTCTCTGGATCAGCAAGGCTAAATGTGAGGTCATGTAGTAGCTGGTGCTGGGCCTATACATTTTTATGTCTTTTATAATTATTTTGAAGGTAGGAGAACAGAAGTTGCCAACTTTGCAAAAATACTCAAACTCTAGGAATGTCTAGTAGATTTTTTCTTTTTTTTTTTTTAGAAAGCTAACAGAAGGATCTGTTCTGGAGTGTTTCAAAATGAGGCAGAGGAGCTTCAATGTGGAAAATAAAAATAATGCATTTTTTAAATAACATGTTTGAAAGGTGAGCTAACAGCTTTGGTCCAGGCCAACCAGATAACTTGCTGTCTTCCTTAAAGCTGCCAAAAAGGCCCAGGAAAGGCTGGGCAAGAGAGGGAGGCTCTTCAATGCAGAGCTCCCTCACCTCCTATGTAATCACTGCACATTTGAGAACTTAGGAAAAACATAATGTGGACCCAATCCAAAGAAGGCAACTAAAATGATCAGGAAGCCAGAAAGACATGTATAAAAAGAAACTCCAGCACTGGCATTTCATCAGCAGAGTCTGAAACACTAGAATTGTTGAAGCTGGGAATATTCAGAGAGAACATACTAAACACCTTAACACAATTACGAAATATGAAAATGAATTTTTTGATTAAATTTTGACCTATTAAGATAGGTGGGATACTCCTCAAGACTTAAAGGAGATTGTTAGTACATATGAAAAAAGGAAATAGTTTCAGAGCAATAATGAATACATGAAACTTGTCAAATCAAACAAATAAAAATAATGTAACATAAAGATGGTAATAATGAATTATTGGATTAGAGCTTCACATCAGGTTATTTGGACAAAAGAAGGAAGTTTAACTTAATGATAATACCTCAGTTGGCAACTTCAACACATGGTTTTATTTTTTTGGTTTCATTATAAGAAAATTAGGTTGAATTGTTCAGTTCTATGCAGTAAGGCAATGTCTCTGTTTTTTACATGTATTAGTCAATGTGATAAACATTGTATTCTTTTATGAGATGGTCAGTCGGGTGTGCCCATAAGAAGAGATACAGGAGAGGTTCAGGAAAACAAAGTCTGTTATGCTTGCAGATTCTAAAGTCAAGAGGAACATCATGCCATGTCACACAGGGCCACATGAAAAAGACATGAGGTGGTCAGAAGGCAGAAGAGTTTAGGCCACTGCCTTCATTGTAGTTCCTTGGAATGAAAGCAAGGCAGGGCCAGATGAATAGTTTTGGACTGGCTAGCTTGAATAATTTCCACAGGCTTTGGACTTAAGTGTGGTACCTAGTTATCTGGCACCTGGCCTGGGGATGACTAAACAAAAGAATATTACCCCCTGGGGTGTATGGCCAGATAGAGGAGATGTGGCTCTGGACTGGTTAGTTTGCATGTAGATGTGACCCGGGCTGGGCCCTTTGCTACCTCTAAGAATTGACCAGTCCCAAGAAGGGCAGCTTCTCTCTAGCCAGAAAGATGTTTTAAGATTTCAAAACATAAAATACAGAAAATTTTAAAAAGATTGCAATAAAGTAAATATCTATTTTGATAAAAATTTTAAATACAATATGCATATAGAAAGATGCACAAATCAAAGTGTTTGAATGAGCACAAAGTTAACACTTATATACTACCGTCTAGATCAGGAAACTGAACCTTCCCAGCATCCCAAAACTTCACTGACACTCTCCCAAACCCTGTCTCCTTCGTCCCCTTGCCCTTTCCTCAGCCAAAGGTGACCACTCTCATAACTTCCAATACCATAGAATAGGCTGCCCTATTTTTGAGCTTTTTACAAAAGCAATTATATGGTATATATTCTTTTTTGTCTGACTTCTTGATTCAAAATTATGTTTGGGAGATTCCTTTATATTGTATATTGTGGTAGTTTATTCATTTTTATTGCTGGCTATTATTCCTTTACATAAATATGCCATAATTTATGTATCCATTCCAATCATGGACATTTGGGTTGTTTCCACCTTGGGGCTGTTAGGAATGAAGCTGCCATTACTATCTTATACATGTGTTTCAGTGCACATTTGAAGCCTGTCTGTTGAGTATATGCCTATGAGTTAGATTCGGAGAGCAGAGGATATGCCTATAACGAACAAATTTTAGGAAAAACAGAAAAATTGTAAAAGTTCCCTTCCTTACATCAACTCCTCAATGTTTTCTACATGTTGGAAACTCTCTTTTCTGCCCAGTGAAGCAAGGTACTGATCTTTAATCCTGGGTCAATATTAAAGGAAAAAACACATTCTGAAGCTGCTGGGTGTCATGGCTTGTTTGGCACTTTCAGACTCTTAGAATTTAGTGACTCTGTGAATCTGCTTGAAAGGTGCTGCTTTCATGGCACCTGCCTTCCTCAGGCTGCAGAATTTGCTTTCACATATGGATAAACCTTCTTCGCATTAACAACTCTGTAACATCTAGAAGTGGACTTTGATCTTTTCCTTTGCTAACAGTTACTGCTGTCTAATGAAGGATGAATTGCAACCTGACATTTTCTGAGACTTGAGGTAGAGCTGGCTGGTACATTGCTTTATTAATGTTAGACGATTGGAATTTTTGGATCTGCACCTAGGAGACAGTCAAGGGTTTAGAGTAGAAGGTATGGGTGTTATCCTTTCACTGACTGAATGCAAACAAAGTACTGCTTTTGTAAAACATTTAACATCCCTAAGAAAGAATTCAGTTGGCACCCCTTCATTGAGTAGGTCTGATTCCCACAAGATTGATAGGACTTGCACATTCCACAGAGACCTCATTTAACCTTTACATTGTGTGTAGTTACATATAGAAACATAGTGCCAAACAATTTCATATCTGCAGTTTTTGAGCATGGGCTGAATGTTTTATGTATATGACCCCATTTGCTTTTCCAAACAACCCTATGAGTAAGATGCTGCTGTTATCTCTTATAGATGGAACAATGAAGACTTATAGAGGTGAAGTACCAATGTTAAATAAGTGGTCCCCATTGGAGGCAGAATCAGAACCCAAACTCAAGTTTTCATGAACTCCACTACTGAAATTGTGGGCTACTTTGTATATGGTCTCCTTGCTCCCTACTGGACTGTTTTGGTCTTTGACTTGTGATAAATGTAGTCTTGCTTCTTGGTTAGTAAGTTGGCAGGCTTCAGGTCTCTGTCCTGCAGAAATATTTTCATCATTACTGTCTTCCTTCAGTTATTGCCTCAGAATTCTCTCAGACAAGGAGGTGCATACCACCTCTACTCCCAACCCCATCAGATTATAGTCTGGCACTTTTGTATAAGGGCATATCCAGCACATAGGTTTTCCTCTAAAGTTTTCTGTTTATTGGTTGATATTTGAAGACCAAGGCTCATTCAGGAACCATGTTGCAAACTATGGCATGTTGATGGTTTGCAGTGCCATAGTTATTTTACATGGCATGTTAATACCGGAGAACGGTGTATAATGTTAAGTGGAAAAGACAGAATATAAAGTGGCATGCAACAGGTAATTATAATTAGAGATGTATGTCTGCACATTTGGAAGATAGTTTTCATAAGGCTGGTATTAATCATTTACTGTAGTCTTCATTGTGTGCTAAATTGCTTAAGTTAACAGAACTAACTAATAAATAACAGATTGATTTAGAAAAGTGATGTAAAAATAATTGAAAGAGAACATAAACCAAGGATCATAAGTAGAAATAATATTAATACCTTCTTTGAAATCACATTTACAGTTTATAAAATATATGCATACACATTTTCTTGTTGGAGGCTCCTTACAGTGAAATAGGAGGACAGGATTTATCTGCCCTATTTTATAGAGGAAGAATCTGAGACTTAGAGAAGTTGTTTGACTTGCCCTGGGTCACAAGTGCTAGAATAAGGATTCAGGCACTGACTGATTGATTGATTTCTTTCTCTCCCTTTCCTTTCCTTTCTTTTTTCCTTTCCTGTCCTTTTCTTTCCTTTCCCCTTTTCCCTTTCCCTTCCCTTTCCCTTCCTTTTCCCTTCCTTTCATTGTTTTTGAGATGGAGTCTCACTCTATCACCCAGGCTGGGGTGCAATGGTACAATCGATCTCAGCTCACTGCAACCTCTACCTCCTGGGTTCAAGTGATTCTCCTGCCTCAGTCTCCTGAGTAGCTGGGATATGGGCATGTGCCACCATGCCTGGGTAATTTTTGTTTTTGTTTTTTGTTTTTGTTTTTTTTTTGGTAGAGACGGGGTTTCACCATGTTGGCTAGGCTGGTCTTGAACGCGTGACCTCAGGTGATCTACCCACTTTGGCCTCCCAAAGTGCTGGGTTGACAGGCATGAGCCATCGTGCCCAGGTTGGCCCAGATTTGACTCCAGGTTTAATGTTCCTCTTATCATATCTTATTGCTTTCTTTTTTTACCAAAGGACAGAGATGCTAGCATTGGCTGCATAGCAATAAACTTATTTGGCATGTGTTATCCATTAAAATCTAAATCCAAATCAGCATTTGCAAACCACATCTTCAAAGCCATCTTCATCTAAGAAATTCTGGCCAGTTACACACTTCTAACCAAACCTCAATCCAATAAATTACTTAATCTCTGAAGAAGAAAAAATATAATGTGACCGAAATACAATCTTTTTTAATC
This sequence comes from Cacajao melanocephalus, assembly GCA_963573385.1. Lineage (NCBI taxonomy): Eukaryota > Metazoa > Chordata > Mammalia > Primates > Pitheciidae > Cacajao > Cacajao melanocephalus. The sequence goes on along the minus strand of CAUYLG010074536.1, from coordinate 3,246 downwards.
CATTATTTTGGGCTCTAAAATAAATTCTCAAGTGTATGGTAGGTCTCACTTTCTTCCTTTAAAAAGCTTTTTTAAATTTTTTAAAATTGTGGTAAAATCCAAGTAACAAACGTTTTAATTCTTACCAATTTATAAGTGTAAATTTAGTGATACATTAAGTGCATTCACATTGTTGTGCAGCCAGTGCTAGAACTCTCTTCATCTTGTAAAATGGGAAGTTGGTACTACTACCCATTTGTTGTCCTTCCCTGCAGGCCCTTGCAACTACCATTCTTTCTGTCTCTATGACCTTGACTACCCTAGGTGCCTCATATAATGCTGTTTGCCTTTTGTGACTAGCTTATTTCATTTAACATAACGTCCTCATGTTTCATCCATTGTATGCATATACCACATTTTGTTTATTATGCGTATACCACGTTCATCTGTTGATGGACATTTGCATTGCTTCCACCGTTTGGGTATTGTGAATAACGGTGCTATGAACATGAGTATACAAATACCTTTTTGAGACCCTGCTTTCAATTCTTTTGGGTGGATATGCAGAAGTGAAATTTCCAGATCATATGGTCATTCTATTTTCAATTTTTGGAGGAACTGCTATATATATACAGTTTTTCACAGCGCCTGCACTACAACATAGTGCCCGCCAACAGGAAATAAGACTTCCAATTTTTTCTTATCCTTGCTAACACTTGTTATTTTGTATATTTTTATAGTAAACATCCTACGGCTGTGAGGTGATATTTCATTTGGTTTTGATTTGCATTTTCCTAATGATTAGTGATTTTTTTGCAAGTTGTAAAACTATTTGAACCCTTTATTTTTTTCTACTCTCTTTTTTTTTATTATACTTTAAGTTCTGAGATACATGTGCAGAATGTGCAGGTTTGTTACATGGGTATACATGTGCTATGGTGATTTGCTGCATCCATCAACCTGTCATCTACATTAGATATTTCTCCTAATGCTATTCCTTCCCTAGCCCCCCACCCCTTGACAGGCCCTGGTGTGTAATATTCCCTCCCTATGCCCGTATGTTTTCATGGTTCAAGTCTCACTTATGAATGAGAAAATGCAGTGTTTGGTTTTCTGTTCCTGTGTTAATCTGTCAAGAATGATGGTTTCCAACTTCATCCATGACCCTGCAAACGACATGAACTCATCCTTTTTTATGGTTGCATAGTATTCCATGGTGTATATGTGCCACATTTTCTTTATCCAGTCTAACATTGATGGGCATTTGGGTTGGTTCCAAGTCTTTGCTATTGTGAACAGTGCTGTAATAAACATATGTGTCCATGTGTCATTATAGTAGAATAATTTATAATACTTTGGATATATACTCAGTAATGAGATTGCTGGGTCAAATAGTATTTCTAGTTCTAGATCCTTGAGAAATCGCAATACTGTCTTCCACAATGGTTGAACTAATTTACACCCCCAACAACAGTGTAAAAGCATTTTTATTTCTCTACATCCTCTCCAGCATCTGTTGTTTCCTGACTTTTAATGATGGCCACCCTAACTGGCATGAGATGGTATCTCATTGTGGGTTTTGATTTGCATTTCTCTAATGACCAGTGATGATGAGCTTTTTTTTTAACATACGTTTTTTTGGCCACATAAATGTCTTCTTTTGAGAAGTGTTTGTTCGTATTTTTCACCCACTTTTTGATGGGGTTGTTTGCTTTTTTCTTTTAAATTTAAGTTCTTTGTAGATTCTGGATATTACACCTTTGTCAGGTGGATAGATTGCAAAAATGTTCTCCCATTCTGTAGTTTGCCTTTTCACTCTGATGAAGGTTTCTTTTGCTGTGCAGAATTTAATTTAATTAGATCCCATTTGTCACTTTTGGCTTTTGTTGCAACTGCTTTTGGTGTTTTAGTCATGAAGACTTTGCCGATACCTATGTCCTGAATGGTATTGCCTAGGTTTTCTTCTAGAGTTTTTATGGTTTTAGGTTTTATGTTTAAGTCTTTAATCCATCTTGAGGTAATTTTTATATAAGGTGTAAGGAAGGGTTCCAGTTTCAGTTTTCTGCATATGGCTAGCCAGTTTTCCTAACACCATTTATCAAATAGGGAATCGTTTTCCCCAATGCTTGTTTTTGTCAGGTTTGTTAAAGATCAGTTGGTTGTAGTTATGTGGCATTATTTCTGAGGCCTCTGTTCTGTTCCATTGGTTTATATATCTGTTTTGGTACCAGTATTGTGCTGTTTTGGTTACTGTAGCCTTGTAGTATAGTTTGAAGCCAGGTAGCATGATCCCTCCAGTTTTATTCTTTTTGCTTAGGATTGTCTTGGCTATATGGGCTCTTTTTTGATTTTATATGAAATTTAAAATAGTTTTTTTCTAATTCTGTGAAGAAAGTCAATGGTAGCTTGATGGGGATAGCATTGAATCAATAATTACTTTGGGCGGTATAGCCATTTTTACAATAGTGATTCTTCCTATCCATGAGCATGGAATGTTTTTCCATTTGTTTGTGTCCTCTCTTATTTCCTCAAGCAGTGGTTTGTAGTTATCTCTGTTGAGTCCTTCACATCCCTTGCAAATTGTATCCCTATGTACTTTCTTATCTTTGTAGCAATTGTGAATGGGAGTTCACTCATGATTTGGCTCTCTATTATTGGTGTACAGGAATGCTTGTGATTGTTGCACACTGATTTTTGTATCCTGAGACTTTGCTGAAGTTGCTTATCAGCTTAAGGAGATTTTGGGCTGAGACAATGGGGTTTTCTAAATATAAAGTCATGTCATCTGCAAACAGACAACTTGACTTCCTCTTTCCTATTTGAATACCCTTTATTTCATTCTCTCGCTTCATTGCCCTGGCCAGAACTTCCAATACTATGTTGAGTAGGAGTGGTGAGAGAGGGCATCCTTGTCTTGTGCCGGTTTTCAAAGGGAATGCTTCCATCTTGCACCCATTCAGTATGATATTGGCTGTGCGTTTGTCATACAGAGCTCTCATTATTTTAAGATATGTTCTACCAGTACCTAGATTATTGAGAGTTTTTTTAAATTGCATTTTAGGTTTTGGGGTACATGTGAAGAACATACAAGATTGTTGCATAGGTACACACATGGCAGTGTGATTTGCTGCCTTCCTCCCCTTCACCTATATCTGGCATTTCTCCCCAGGCTATCTCTCCCCAACTCCCCATCCCCCACTGTCCCTCCCTATTTCCCCCCAACAGACCCCAGTGTGTAGTGCTCCCCTCCCTGTGTCCATGTGTTCT
>CAUYLG010074532.1:0-46173 GCA_963573385.1 Cacajao melanocephalus | reverse complement strand
CTGTCACCCAGGATAGAGGAAGTGGCACAGTGAGGGCACACTGCATCCCTGAACTCCCAGGCTCAAGAGATCATTTAACTTCTGCCTCCCACATAGGTGGCAATACAGGAAGGTGCCATCACACCCGACTAATTTTTGTATCTCTTGCAGAGGAGGAATTCGACCATGTTGCCCAGGATGGTCTCAAACTCCCGAGCGCAAGCAATCCATCTGCCAAAGTGCTAGGATTACAGATATGAACAACCATACCTGGCCACATTTTGCATTTCTAATGTATTGATGGAAGAATGTTGAACACTGTTTGGAATCAGGCGAAGGGCAAAGAAATATGGGACTTGCTTAGGATTTCACAGCTATTTGGCATCAGGGTTAGGATTCAAGCCCATGGCTGAAAGCGGAAGGCAAGACCGATTGACGTTGCCAGGGTGCTGGGGCCTGAGATGGCTCAAGTGGTTACTGACATGCCCTCTAGAAACAAGGCTTCTGGAGGGACCATGGGGATCAGGCCTGCTTTCTCCTAAATGCTGGGCTTAGGTGGAGCCTGCTGTGGCCTGGTATTTCAGAATGAACCAAAGCTTAACAAATAGCAGCTGGGTACCCCACATTCCCTGCCGATGGATTTAGCTTGGCCCATGAATTTTTTAAGCAGTGACTAAGTCACCGTCATTTGGAAATAATATTTCACCTTTTAAAAAAAAGTCTGTATATCCAACCTTCTCAGGAAAACTTGGGCAATCAGTCATGTGTGGCAATCTTTGGTACCCTCATTGACGGGCGTACATCCTTGAGTTCTGTGCCGGTCTCTGGCTGGTGAGCCTCACTTACCTACGGCTTCTGTCTTCCCCTGTTGGTGTCTGAGGCTGAGCTCTGGTTGATGGCAACATGGATGATACTGAGGTCTGGACAGCCTTCTGTACCTTCTTGAAGGGCCTCTGCCACCCTGTGCAAACTCGTTAGGTTCTCAGCTTCTTGGGCATCCTTGGTTTTCTCATTTGTAAATTGCAGTGCTCCCTGTGGGAGTTCAGTTCCCCTTGGAGACTCCTCCCCATCCCATCCCGTTCACTTAAGCCTTTTTCACCCTTCAGACTTGAACCATCTCCCCTGGAAGGGCCACTAGGACCACCAGGGGACCCTCGTTCACACTTGCCCTTGTGTTGTGCTGTAATTATTTACCCTGTGGTCCTGCCACACATCCGTAGACTTCGCACATGTTCAACGTGCTTGTTGAATGAATGAAAGAATGAATGAATGAGTGAGGGAGTGAATGGGTTGAAGTTGCCCGGGTTCCCATAGGCCCAAGTAGCCTGGCTTTGAACGAAGCGCTCAGAATCCTGTGCTGTCTCCCAATATCACGTTGGCAAAGAAAGCCCCAACCGGGGCCCTGGACCCCCTGACTGCCTGTCCAATGCCAGGCTTTGCCGACTGAGCCACCGTCCCCAAGCTGACGTTCCAGGAGAAAGATGTCACAGTGCTAGATGGTCACACAAGCAGCCCCATGCACTGCCGACTCCCTTTGTTGAGACGCAGCCCCAACAAGGAGGTTTTCTTTTCTCCTCTCCCCCCATTCCTCTCCTCAGGCCTCCCCCGTCACCCAGTTCTCTCTTTAATTGCTGTTCCAGCGAGCAGGAAGAATGTCGTAGATGTTGCATCTGTTTTTCTGGAAGACTGTGAAGGCGCATTAAAATATGTGCTCCGTGGGCGTCTGGTAGGCTGAGGCCTCTCTCATGGCTTAATAATGGGGGAAAGAGCTGAGGAAAGGAAAAAACGAAGGGGATAGTGAGACAGACAGAGAAGGTGACACTCAGAGAACGAGAGAGAAAGAACACAGAAAGATAGAAACGGAGAGAGAAGACGGAAGAAAGATGGAGTTAGAGAAGAGAGAGAGAAATTGTGAGTCTCTGGCCATTGCCACGTTCCTCTGATTTTCAGCATTTTTCTAACGGGCTGTGGACAGAGATTTACAAAGGTTTATCCTAAACATCTGCGTTGTGAGGCCGACAAGATACACACTGTGGTTATTTTTGGGAGCAACGGAGAACTGCTCATGGAAACCCTGCCTGGCTAGGGGACCCGAAGCTGCTGGGACAGGGCTTGCCTGCCCCCTTCCTGTCCCCTCCCTGACCCCTGTTTCTTTGTCTTCTCCAAGGCGCTGGCAAAAGGCAGGCTGGGCTCTTTCCAAAATCCATTCGTCCTGGAGTTGCCTGGGCTGGGAAAGTGCCCTCCATGTAAGCTGAGGGGGCCTGAAGGGACACTGGGCATACACAGGGGGTGGCTAGTATGAGGGGCGTCTAGGGAAGCCTGGAGGGAGAAGGGAGGAGGGGAGGAACGTAAAGGAGGGTGAGGCAACTGTTGCCATGTCAGCCCTGCAGCTCTGGCAAGGCAAGGAATAGAGGATGTCTGCTGAACACAGACCCCCTACTGCTACCCCACAGGGTGACTGTTATCAGTGATCTCATTTCACAGACGGAGAAATAGAGGCTCAGAGAGTGAAGGGACGTGCCCAAGGAAACACAGCCAGGGGGCCTTGAGAGAGGGTAAAGTGATACTTGGCCCTAAGTGACCATGTCCTGGGTCCCTCTCCCCGCAGTTCTTGTTTCTGTTGAGAAATCTCAGTGGTTTGGGGGATGCTGACTCCACTGGGGACCTGAGATGAATCCAACGTCCAGGCTAGACTCATTCTTTCCTTTTGGCAACAGTAGCTGGGGCAGCAGGCGGGAGCAGGTCCCCAAAGATCACGATGCCAAATGGCTTGGATTGGGTCTTATGGGGGCAAAGGCATAGCAGGAGGAGCTCAGGCAGGGACTGGAGGGGGTCGGAGGGGGGTCAGGCCAGGGTCTGGGGAACAAAGGCAGGCATTCAGATATCAACCAATCCAGCTACTCTCATAGTGTCCAGAGCCAGAGTGTGACTGATTAAAAATGAATAATCATCCTAGATACAAAGACCTGGTCCAACTACACATCCATTTTACACATGAGAAACTGGGAAATAATTTTATTCAGAGCAATATGCCCAGAATGATGTTTTAATGTAGTTCACTAGAAGAGGAAGATGGGAGTCTGAATGATTGCCTGCATGCCATACTTGCACTTTCTCCCTAGTTTTCATTTCAGCAATCCATCTGATCCCCCAAATTCCCTATATTCCGTGGAAGGCCAAGCTTTACCCCAGCTCTGGTCTGGATCCTATTGCCTTCAGGCCTGTGCCCTGGCCACAAGAACTTGTTCAAGGGGAGGAGTGGCCTAAACCCATTCAATCACAGAGAATCGCAGCGTCTCGGTGAGAATGCTGGGCAGAACACTCTTGCTGTCTCTCTGGATATGTTAAGGATGCATGAGGATCCCCCTGACAGATATTGGAAGTCATCTGACTACTTTAAGAGAAATCGGCTTAAGGATGAAACTTGGCAGGGCATGGTAGCTCACACCTGTAATCCCAGCACTTTGGGAGACTGAGGCGGGCGAATCACCTGAGGTCAGGAGTTTGAGACCAGCCTGGCCAACAGGGTGAAACCCCATCTCTACTAAAAATACAAAAATTAGCCCAGTGTGATGGTGGGTGCCTGTAATCCCAGCTACTCGGGAGGTTGAGGCAGGGAGAATGGCTTGAACCTGGGAGGCAGAGGTTGCAGTGAGCCAAGATGGTGCCACTGCACTCCAGCCTGGATGACAGAGTAAGACTCCATCTCAAAAAAAAAAAAAAAAAAAGGAAGAAAAAGAAAATGGATGAGCTCACAGACTCACGGACACAAAGGACGGCAGAGCTCAAAGAACCACTGAAAAATGGAGCTGGAGCCCTGGTAAATCCGCACCTGAAGCACACCCATTCCTGACTTCTCAGCTATGTGAATCAATACATATCCTCTATTATCTGTATCAGCTTTAGTTAGGGTTTTTGCCACTTGGTTCTTGAATGATACAAGTGGCATAATAGGGTCATGTAGCAGACCTGAGTTTGAGACCATCTCCAGGGGTGGGATCTCTAAGCCTGTTTCCCCACCTGTAAAATGATGATGGCAGCCTCTCCTTGACTGGGCTATTGAGAGAGACGCAACATAATTGGCACCTCTAGCACAGTGCTCAACACGTAGTATATACTGGCTCCAGACTTGTTCCCTTAGGGTAGAGACCAGTCCTGCTACTGGGCCTACAAAAGGAGCACCCTGAAATCCCGTCCTCTGTGCCCAGGGTACAATGTCTGCTTGGATCCTGGGCGGGGAGGTGCACTGATTTTGGTCCCTAGGGCAACCATCCTGGGAGCCTGGGCATGGTGCCCCAGCAGGCTCTGGGACCCGCCTCTGGTAAGCCAGGAAGCCAAAAATAGTTGCTTTGCTAGGTTTTGATCAGGAAATCTATTTCAGGCCTGGGGAGGAGGACTCCTTGACCTGCCCTCTTGGACAGAACCACTCCCATGAGCTCAGGCGGACCCCTCAGCCCCCATGGAGCAAGGCTTGCTTCTCGAGGAGGACCAGGCCAGCCCAAGGCAAGGGCCAGATGCAGGGCATGTCTTCTCTTTGTTTCCATTATAAAAGCAAGATCCACGGTGAAAATTGGACATGCTGTACTTCATAGTGAAAAGGGGGCCCTCTGTGCCTCCCACTCAGTGCCCCTCCTTAAGCATCTACAGCTGATGGTTGATGACATCTTTCTAGAGATTTAGTGCTTACTCAACCATTTGCATGTATGTGCTTTTCCTTACATATTTAGAATCATACTCTACTTACCCTTCTATTACCTGATTTTTAAACAGCCTCATTGAAATATTATTTATATACCATAAAATTCACCCATTTAAAGTGTACAATTGAATGGCTTTTAGTATATTCAGAGTTGTGTAACCATTGCCACAATCAATTTAAGAGCATTTTCAGTGCTGCGAAAAGAAACCTGCACTTTTTGGCCATCGGGCACTAATTCCTCTATATTCCACAGCCCTAGGCAACCTCTAATTTATTTTCTCTCTCTGAAGATTTGCCTATTCCAGACATTTCATAGAAATGGAATCAGACAATGCATGTCCTCTGTGTCTGGTTTATTTCACTTTGCATAATGTTTCCAAGGTTTGTCTGTGCTGTAGCATGTCAGTACTTCATGCCTTTTGATGGCTGAATAATATTCCATTGTATAGATAGATCACATTTTGAGCCAGGCACAGTGTCTCATGCCTGTAATCCCAGCACTTCAGTAGGCCAAGGCAGGCATATCATTTGAGGTCAGGAGTTCGAGACCAGACTGGCCAACATGGTGAAACCCTGTCTCTACTAAAATACAAAAATTAGCTAGGCATGGCATCCCTGTAGTCCCAGCTACTCGGGAGGCTGAGGCAGGAGAATCACTTGAACCTGGGAGGTGGAGGTTGCAGTGAGCTGAGATTGTGCCACTGCACTCCAGCCTAGGCCACAGAGTGAGACTCTGTCTCAAAAGCAAACAAACAAAAAGAAACACAAAAAACATAGACCACATTTTGTTTATCATTTTTGAGTTGATGAATATTTGGGCTGTTTCCACTTTTTGGCTGTTATGAATAAAGCTGCTATAAACATTTGTGTGGAAGTTTTTGTATGGACATACATTTTTATTCTCCTGGGTATATACCTGGGGGCGAATTGCTGGGTGGCGTGATATCTCTTTATTTAACTGCCTGAGGACCTGCCAGGCCAGGCCGTTTTCCATGGCAGCGGCCCCATTTGACGTCCCTGCCAGCAGCGTCCGAGGATTCCGTCTTTCCCACTTCCTCACCCACACTTGTTATTCTGTCTTGGACGGTGGCCATCCCAGTGGATGTGACGTGGTGGCATCTCATTCTGGCCCTGATTAGTAGCCTGGCTTTTGCTCTTATTGTATCTTGAAGGTTTCTCTGGGTCATAGACCCATTTCAACCTGTTCATTAATTACCTCTTATTCCACCATAAGACTAAATCCTACTTAATCACCCCTCCTATTGATGGGCACTTGGATTATTTCCTGTCTTAGGCTGCGATGAACCCCTCCCAAGCAGAGGAGGGACTCTGAGTGGGTCCTGCCCGTGATTCTGGGAGAGCATTTGGAGGAGACCTCCTAGCCCCTGGCTGGGGTCTCTTCAGCAACACCAAGAGTGCTCCCTGCCCCAGCTCTGCCCTTGGTATGCTGTGGGACCTTGGGGTAACCACAGAACTTCTCTGGGCCTCTTAAAGCAAGGTTCCAGCTGAGCCCCCCAGCACCTGGCTTTCCTAGCCCATCCCCTTAATATTCTGGTAATCACTGTGTCACCTTAGCAGCTGCATTAAAAACATTTTTTAAAAACATATCAAAGAGCCTCTGCTATAGTTGTTTATCAAAGATCCTCTGCTATAGTTTCAAGACCTCATTCACCCCTCTCAAAAGTCTTGAGACAGAGGCCCCGTTGGGGCTGTGGTCTGACTGGAGGCTGAGGGGGTATGCGACAAGCCCACCGACTCTCAGTGGGTGGGAGTCCTCCATCAGAGCCCGGCTTCAATTCTGGCTCTGCAGCCTCCGCATGGATGACCTTGGGCAGTGGATATCACTATGGTGCCCCCTTCTATAAAGCCAGGATGGGAGCTGGTCTGGGACGTCTCCACTTGTCCTTCCAGAGCCACTCCCCACCCTCCCCTCCTGCTCTGAGCCCAGAGCCTGATGTCCACAGGAGCTATCACCCCGACCCCCTACCCTCTGACATCTGGCTGGGCTGGCCAGTGCTGACGGAGCTCAGAGAATGGGAGGAGAGAGACTGAGGCATCTGTTCCCCTGGACCCTCCTTGATGGTCATGAGGGGGTGGCAGTGGCCACAGCTCCTATCCAGCTCTTGCCAGTTTCAGGCCAGGCCGAGGGAGGTAGCTCCCTACAGTTGGTCGCCCCAGGACTCCTCTTCAGTCTCCCTGTTTCCTGCTGGGTCCCTGACTGATTTGGTGGCCCTTCCTCACAGGCATGAAAAGAAGTCAATAAGAAAATGACACACGCAGGTCAGTCCTGCCCCTGTCCTCGCTTCCAGAGAGCCCTCCCCACCTGATGCCTTCCTCTCCTGGGGGCTCAGAGGAAGGTGCCGCTATTGTTCTTGGCCTCTTCCTTTGCCCATGAAGGCTGTGGCTGCTGAAAGCTCCAGAATTGAGGGATCACACCAGCCTAAAATCTTGGCACCAGACGGGTCCTAGCAATTGGAAATAAGCTGGACAGAGAGGCTATGACTTGATTCCAGGGAAAGAAAGTGCTCCTGGGCCTGGGCTGGATGTCCACACGGTGCATCCCAACCTGCCACACGCTCCCGGGACCTACCGGCACGCGCGCTCCGCCCACGCATCAGTGACACCCACACCCACAAACAGCACACGTATCACACCCACATGCACCACACATACTGCATCCCAGGACACAGACGGGCCACATTCTAGAGGACGTCACAGCAAACATGCTCTGCGTATCACACATACCTGGGTAATTAACTGTGCCCTGCTCCCCTCCCTCACAGACACACACCCGCCCTCAGCATCCCACAAGGACTTGCTCACCATAGGCACAGGCTGGGGAAAGCCCTGCCCATGGTGCATGGAAAAGCAAGCTCAGGGAAACCTGCGTGTGTGTGTGTGGTGTGTGTATGTGTGTGGTGTGTGTGTGTGTGGTATATGTGCATGTGTGTGGTATCTGGGTGTGTTGGTGGTGTCTGTGTGTGCTGTGTGTATGTGTGTGTGCTGTGTGTGTGCTGTGTGTATGTGTGTGTGCTGTGTGTGGTATGTGTGTGGTGTGTGTGTGTGCTGGGTGTGTGGTGTATGTATGTGTGGTGTCTGTATGTGTGTGTGTGGTGTCTGTGTCTGTGTGTGGTGTGTGGTATATACGTGTGTGTGCTAGATGTGTGCATGTGTGTGTGGTGTATGTGTGTGTGGTGTGTGTGTATGTGGTGTGTGTGTATGTGTGTGGTGTGTGTGTGTATGTGGTGTGTGGTGTATGTGTGCGTGTGGTGTGAGTGTGTGTGGCGTGTGAGTGTAGTATGTGTGTGTGTGTGGTGTGTATGGGTGTGTATGTGGTGTGTGTGTATGTGTGTGTGTGGTGTGTGGTGTGTGCATGTGTGTGGTATGTATGTGTGTGGTGTGTGTGGGTGTGTGTATGTGGTGTGTGGTGTATGTGTGTGTGTGGTTTGTGTGCATGTGTCTGTGTGTGGTGTGCAGGTGTGTGGTGTGTGTGTAGTATGTGTGTGTGTGTGTGTGTGTGCATACATGTGGGGAGTTTCCTTTACCCCCTGCCTAGAGGTGACCCCTAAGGCCCAGAACAGGCCTAAGGTTGTGTCCTTGAGGCAACTCCTGTCTCCAGCCCACCCAGGACCCCAGGACAGATCCTTCCCGTACTGGGTAGAAGGAGAAGCCTCTCCTGAGGAGGCCGGGATGTACCTGCTTCTACACTCCTGTCCCTAGAAAAGAAGCAGAGGGGCCAGTGAATCTGGGCCTAAACCCCCTAGTGCCTAAAACCCCTACACGGAAGGTGCCCTCCCTCCTGGCTGACAGGCAGCCCGCAGCACACAGCCGGGTTGAGGGGTGTGGGGCGGACTTCCGTCCCATTCCCCTCGCATGGGGTGCCTTGTGCAGTGATGACTTGCACAGGTACACACAGCAGCCCCGACAGCTTTGAACTGCTGAGTCAGCACAGGCCAGTCACCTCACCCTGAGCCACAGTCTCCCCATCTGTAGAATGGGGAGAAAAGACTGCTCATGCAGTCTTGTGGAAATGAAGTTATAAGAGGTGGTGCCTGTGGAAGTCCTGTCCCATAGCATGTGCTCGAAGCCTTGGAGTTGGTTTTCCCTGGCACCCTTTAGGGCCACACAGTGCACAAAAGCCAGGGGAAGTGGTGTTTTGAAGGGACCCAGTCTTGCAATCAGAAGGAAGCGGTCGAGGCTGCCCATGGCCCAGGACTGTGGACCCAGGCCGCAGAACAGTCACAGGGGGGCATTAGTTCTAAGCCCCTGCCTCCCAGTTCACCAGTGAAGTCAGCGTGCCAGAAAGGGGGAAGCAGCAGGACTGGCCACTCAGGCGCCGAACCTCTGCCAGCACTCACGCTCCAGCAGTCACCAGTGATATTCCTGGGGAAAAGGGACCATCACTCCCATCTGATAGACGGGGAAGTTGAACCAAACAGAAGCCAATCACTGGCTGGTCACAAAGCTTGTGAACCGCTGAGCAGAGATTGGGGCCTGGATATATTCACTATGTAATTCCGATACTTTGTGGCTTTGCTGACCCTGGAGAGGCTAACAATGCCAGGACTGGTCAATTCCTAGGGGCAGTGAACTACTCCCTGAGAGCATGCCTTTCCTCTGCGAACTAACCAGTCCAGAGCCCACACCCACCCTGTCTTCTATCCAGCTCACACGCGAGGCTACTCTCCCCCTGCCCTGATCACAGCAGGGCCAGGCAAAGACAACTAGGGACAACCCCTATGCCCCAGAATCCCCTGGAACTATCCAACTCGTTAATCCTAAGCCTGCTTGCCCTGCCTCCCCCGTTCCTTCCTGGAAAAGCGATAACAAAGGCTCTTGCCCACATTTCCCTGTCTCTCCTTCTGCCTCCCGACTGGCCCTGGTTCTTTCTGTGTGGTCCTTTGGGGTGTGGCGTGCCCTCTCCTCTCAAGAACTATGAGTCACAAACTCACTTTCCAATGGCAATTAGGCCTGGTCTGCTAGCCTCACCATACCTGAACGGCAATGACAAAACCTACATTTTCAGACACTGGTAATAGTTGATTCCCAAGACCTCAGCACAGCCACCTCACCACAGTTCCTTTCCCAGAGCAGTGCCCGAGGACTCTGCCTCTGAGTGGCGCATGAATGACTTCCTGTGTCCCTGGCTCGTCTCACAGTTTGCCATGGCTTGGATGGCTCTGTGCCCTGAGCCTGCCCGCAATGCCCAGCCCGGGGCTTACCTGACTGTTTACCCCTTCCACAGACCACGTATCCATGAGCATGAACCGGGCCTGTTCTGCTCGCCTTGTGTCTGCACACAGTAGGTGCTTAACAAACACCTGGGCTGTCTTCAAGTCCATTCCCTCATCTGACCCTCCCAGCAGCCCTCTGAGGTAGGCAGGTATGAACTCTCCACCCATATTATAAAGAGGAAAGAAGGGGCCTAGCAAAGTGAGGAGGCTGCCCCGTGGCCACATGGTGGGTCAGAGGTGGAACAGGAGCTGGAACCGAGGCCTGAGCCCCTGCAGCTGGCCAGTATTTTCTTGGCAAATGCACCTCATGGTTTGTGTCTCAGCCTGCATGCTGCAGAAGACTGGTCTGCACTCGGCCGTTCTGAAGACGGTGAGAGTGAGAGGTCAGCCTGGCCCTGGGGAGGGAACAGGACAGCAGGCTAGTACTGGGGACCTTTGTCGTGATGCCCCACAGACCTTTGAAATACGTTAAAAAGAAGACTTGATTTATAAAAGAAAAAAATCCAGCTAGGTGCAGTGGCTCACACCTGTAATCCCAGTACTTTGGGATGCCAAGGTGGGCGGATCACTTGAGCTTGGGAGTTGAGACCAGCCTTGGTAACAAGGTGAAACTCCGTTTCTACTTAAAAAAAAATACAAAAAATTAGCCAGGCGTGATGGTCCACACGTGTAGTCCCAGTACTCAGGAGGCTGAGGCAGGAGAATTGCTTGAGCCTGGGAGGCAGAGGTAACAGTGAGCTGAGATCGTGCCACTGTACTCCAGCCTGGGTGACAGGAGTGAAACCCTGTCTAAAAAAAAAAAAAACAAGTTAAACAACAGGGATTCTGCAGTTTTTTCCTTCTGTAGTTGTTGATGATCCCAAAAAGCAAGCTGGGCAGGCATTGTCAGGCTTGGGGTTCCCTACCCTAGCGCATCCTGGTCCCTGCTTCCACTCTGACTCACCCTCAGAGGACAGACACCCACAGGTGCTCACAGGTTAAGTTCTGCAGTGGCATCTTTCACGTCCTCTCGCTGGTGCCTCCCCTGGTGTTGCTGGACACACAGATGAATGGATGGGTTGACGGAGGAACAGATGCACAGTTTCTTCACAAGCCTCCTTCTTCGGGAGACCTTCCCTGTCCTCCCGTGTAGAATTGCCTCTCCTCTCGAGTTCTGGCAGCCCCACCCCCAACCTCTGCTGTCTTTTCCCAGTAGCATGCTCCATATCCTGGTAGTCCTTGGGGAACACATCCCTTCATTATTGCCTTTCTCCCACCTTAAGTGCAGAGGCTCCGTGAGGGCAGTGATCGTTCATTTACTGGCTGGGCCCAGACAGTGCCTAGCCCAAAGTGGGCCACAAACAAGGAATGAGTGAATGAATCTGTCAGCCACTAAGTCTACCCTCTTGGCCTTCAGACAGTCGTCCCTACGAAATGTCCACAGCCACCCCACCTCGCTGGCCATCTGCCTCCTGCTAAAGCTGCTCTCCCACACCCTTGCCAGGCCTCGCTGGCGACCACTGTTCCAGCCTTCCATTTCCTCACCCCACACCTATGCCAGTATTTGGCTCTGGAAACCCTCAGCCCCACCCCTTCTCTCCATCCCACACTCCTCCTCATGGTCTCCCTCCCTCCAGTCCATCCTCGGGCTTCCTCTCAGCAGCCAGGGTGCTATTTCTAAGATACAAAGCTGCCTTGTCAGTCCTGTAATCAAAACTCTTCTCTATGCCTGGAAAGAGGCCCTGATTCCCTAACATCTTTGCAAAGCTCTCCATGATCTGGCCCTGCAGACCTCTGTGGTCCTCCCCAACCCTGAATCTGCCCCCTCCATGTTTAGTTCGCTCCCAGCCCTGAGCCACGCCTCATCTTCCTTTCCAGCGTTTGTGCATGCTGTTCCCCCTCCTGGGGTATCTGACTCCTGTTGACCCTCGGGGTCAAGACCGCTCCTGCTCCAAGAAGCCTCCCAGGACCCAAGGCTCAGTTAAATGCCTTCTGGGCTCCCAAAAATTAACAGCCTGTCAGTTTCCCTTGGTCTAGCCCTGGATGCCATGGGGGCAAGGACCATATCTGTTCTGCTTTTTTCTGAAGTCCGTGACCCAGTTTGTGCCTGACACATTGAAGAGACTGGGGACATGGCTACTGATTTCAAACAAGCTGAAATCTACTGAACTGAGCTGCATGAATCAAATCTAAGTGATTGGCCCAACCCCTAATTTACAGATGGGAAAACTAAGAACCAGAAATTGTAAGCATTGGAGTTGGGATCCAAGAACTAGACTAGATCCCAGAACGTATTTCTCCCAGTTCAAGACTTTTTGTTTTTGGCTTTCTCTTTTTGAGACCATGGTTGCAAGAAGCTGCTGGCTTTAGGAAGACCGTGAGGCAGCATGAAGGAGGACAAAAAAAGCTCAGAGAAGTGAAGCGATTCACCCACATCTCACAGCTAGGAGGTAGCAGAGCTGGGATTGAACCCCAGGTCTGGTTGACTCCCAGTCCATTGCTCTTTGCTTACAGAGCGTTCCATGGGATGTAAAGTTGTGTGCATATCAAGGGATAGGCTGACCTAAGATAATATTATTCCAAGGTCCTGCTTTCATTCTGTATTTCGTTTCTAGCCCAAGCTGCATCCAGGTATTGCTAATAGAATGCCAGGCTGCCTACCTGTCAGCTCCTGTCCCTCCAACCTGGACTCAGGCAACTTCAGAAGCCTCCTAGGTGTGCATAAGACAGCCTATATTTCGTCTGCTGTCCAAGCCAGGCTAATTTAAGGTAGAGATGCTTTTTTTCTTCTTTAACTTTAAAAGGATAAAGAGCTCTTACAGACAACCCAATAAAAATTTGGAGCAAAGACCGTGAACAGGCAAGTCACAAAATAAGACACATCAGTGGCGAACAAAAGCCAGAAGACGTTCCTCAACTGCACAGGCTCAATTGCAAAACTTCAATCAGATGTCATTTTAAACCCATCACATCAACAAATGCCAGGGTTTACATACTCAGAATCTATAAAAGCCAGGCAGGTCTTGCAAATGGGAGAAAGAGCCAAGTGAGACTCCCAAGAAACCAGCTTCTAGAGGGAGCAGATGCCGCTCCCAGGTCATTATCTCGCAGGGATGGGCCTGGGCTGCCAGACTGCCCCACCTGTCAGCCACAGTCAGAAATCAGATTTCCATGAGAATATGATTTTTAATTGTTGGCAACTGCTTCAAAATTAGACCCAGTCAGTTCTACTTTTGGAAGTAATTGGATGAATACACAGAGATTCATGCATAAGAATATCCATAGCAGCACTAACTGTAATAGTGAAAGACTAGAAGCTACTAGATGTCAAGCAATGAGACACTGATGAAACAAAATGTGATGCATCCCCACAGCAGAGCACTAAGAAGCTCCTCAAAAGGCAGGCGTATCCCATTGGGTTACTGTCAATACTGGAGGTCTTCGTGGTAGATTAGAAAGATCCGTTATAATTAGAGTAGCCAGAAGCTTTAGATGTATCCAAATCAGGCCAAACCCCATTTACAGAAAGAAGGCAGTTGCAAAATAAAACCACTCAGGTTATATAATATAATGTAAAAAGGACCTTCAGGAGAAACCTTTATGAAATGGTGTCATGACCAGGTATCCTCTGCAGATGAAGCATTTGGAGCAAACAATTACAAAGAATGTTCAAGTCAAGTCATTCAGTAGCAATAAGGGATGTGAATGAACAAGTGTCCTTTTGAGGAAACGATCAAGGCTGTGAACAAATCTAAATAAATCAGTTTGGTTAGGGGCAGTAACAGGGGCCTTATTTATTTATTTAGAGAAGGTCTTGCTCTGTCACCCAGGCTGGCATGTAGCGACACAATCATGGCTCACTGCAGCTTCAAGCTCCTGGGCTCAAGGGATCCTCCCACCTTAGCCTCCCAAGTAGCTGGGACCACAGGCACACACATCACGACTGGCTAATTTTTTAAACTTTTTGTAGAGATGAAGTCTCTCCATGTTTCTCAAACTGGCCTCAAACTCCTGGGCTCAAGCGATCCTCCCACCTCAGCCCCACAAAGTGTTTGGATTATAGGCATGAGCTACTGCCCTGGGCCTAATACAATGGACAGAATGCATAGGGAGTCCTAAAAGGGGCTGAGCCCGGCAACATCTTGGGTGAAAGATGCACCCGTATGCCTCTGGTCACAGCACATTTGTCAGGTGATCGATACACCACCTCGTTGTATGTGTGTTTCTGTTTAAAGACACCTTATTTATTGTACATTGCTCATTCATTCACATTGAACTCATGGCCATCACTCAAACCTGAATGAAGCTTCCACTTCATCTACAGTCATCTACCATTGGCTAGTATCTGCAGGCTCAGGCGGCCTGGGAAGTAAACAATTCTTTGGTTGGGCAAATAAATTCGTAGCTCCAGGAAGAAGCAAGAAATAGCAAGAGATAGTAAATGAAAATAAGAATAGAAGTAATAAAAAGGCAAATTTAAATCCATGGTGTTGGTCCTCTTATCACCAGTTATGGTGAAAGCATTCTTGTCAGCTTTATTGTTATATAATTGTCTACTTTTCAAGATATTTAAAGTCCTTATGAGAATTTGAAATAATAGATGTGTGAAGAGTTTATTTGGTTAAGTTTGTAATCAAAGCTTAAATGCTTGGGAACATCTAATTTATTAAATTCATAAGTTTCAAGAACTCAGCAGCTTAATTATTAGACTGTTAAATATTTTGAGGAGTATCAATTATGGGAAATGAAAAATTAGATGCTGGGCAATGTACAAAATTGTAAGACTATTTGTTTCTCTGCGCATTCCCTCGGAGTTCAAGAAATTATCAATAGTTGGAAACAATAAAAAAATTTTAATAGCTGGAAAAGATGCCAAAAATTTAACCATATTTCATATATTTCATGCTGGGGAGCATGCGGGGAACTGACACTCTCATACCCCACTGGCGACAGTGTAACTGACAGCATTGTTGCTGCATGTTAGTTTGATCCTAAGTATCAAAACTCAAAAGGATCTCACCCTGTGAACCAGCCACCACACTTCCAGGATATACAACACGTAAAATAATCATGGTGTACCATCAGTTCTCATTATTTGTGACTGTCATGTTCTTTAAAGTTGCTGGGAACACTGAATTAGCGAACATCGAAGCATTGCTCCCAGGGGAAATAGCGGGTTAGGGTCCTTTAAGCCTCTGGTCACAACACGTTTTTCAAGTGATCAATACATCACCTCGTTGTATGTGTGTTTCTGTTTTTAAAGACACCTTATTTAATGTATATTGCTGATTCATTCACATTGAACTCATGGCCATCACTCAAACCTGAATGAAGCTTCCCTAACACGTATCTCCTCCGGGAGATCTCTCCTCCGGGAGATACGTGTTAGAGACGTTAGAGTCTTGGGACAAGACTCATCCCAGCCTTCTTATGCTAGGGTCACTAGACAGCATGTCAGCACTGTGCTTTGGGCCATTTTAACAGTGACATCACCGACAAAAAGCATAAAAATGGTGGCACTAAATATACTGCAAAAGGATGCTGGTTTCCAGTGTGAGAGCTGACACAGGAAGGCAGAGCCTGGCCTCACTCTACCTCGTCCTGGAAGTGCCCTTTGGGTGAGGCAAATGTTTGGCTGCTCTGTGCCAAAATGACTGAATGACCGTCAAAGTGCAGCAAATATTGCTTTTAGGGTTACAGAAAGATTTTAGTAAGTAGGCATATTTGCCAATAGGAATCTATGAAAAATGAGGATCGACTGTGTATCAAAAAGATGCTAATGGCAACATTGTAATAACCAAACAACTTGGCCACTGTAGGCCAAATTGTTTGTAATAACCAAACAATTTAGCCTAAAGGCCAAGTAGTGAGACATTGGTTAGACCAGGGTTTCCCAATCTCAGCACCATTGACATTTGGGACAAGATAATTCTTCATTATAGAGGGCTGTCCTGTCAACTGTAGGGTGTTCAGCAACATCTCTGACCTCTACCCACTAGATGCCCGTAGCACCCCTCCCCTCGAGTTGTGACAATCAAAAATGTCTCCAGATGCTGCCAAGTAAGAACCTTGCGTTAGATAAACTAGGAGTCAGCCGTGCGATGGACTGCTGTGTCGCCTTTAAACAGCATGATGTTTAAACAGCTTGGGAAGATTCCCGTGACATTTTTGAGTAGAGAAAAAAAAAGACAGGTGGCAAAACTGGATGTATAATAAGATTCCATTTTTACATCTGAGTGTATTTGCATGCACACTTAGAAGAAAGAGAAGAGGAGAAAAGGTGAAAGCTTTTCTGACTTCCTGCTGCATGGGCGTTTCTGAGGCCTTCACACCAACGAAGTCTTGAGTTTTTCAGAGTCCACGGGAGACACAGATTTGAGGGCCATGAGCACTTCCTGCCTGGACTCAGACCCCTGCTGGGAAAGGTTTGGGATCTGGAGTCAGGCCCCACCTCCAGCTGGTGCCCCTGGCAGCCCCTTGCCTGGCATGGGGGACTTCTCTGACGCTGGCTTTCCACTGCACAGCTGGGGTCAGTGCTCTTCCCTAAGGATAGGACCCTGGTTGCTACTGCCAGCACCTAACTGGGGTTGCCCTCAACAGGTCATAAGCCCTGGCACTGTGCCCCACTCCCTTGCTCCCCTAGCTAAGCCCCATCACCAGCCTGATTCCCTGGTTCATCTAGACAGTTCCTCCACATAGCAGAGCACTTTGCTAGGTCCACTACCATTTTCTGGGGTCTGTGTACTGATCAACCCAGCTGCACCCCAGTGGGCAGCAGCAGCAGCTGGATGGGTTACCCCCCAGCTACAGCATCCTCCAACTGCCCCCTTCAGACAGAATGGTCTCTGGAGTTGGACAAACCTGGGCACAGATCCTGTCCTGGGCATCTACCACCTGTGTGGCTTTCAGCAAATTCTTGTTCTTTCTTGAGCTTCATTGTCCTCATCTGCGAAAGCTATGAGGAGAGTTAGCTAAGCTAATGAGAGTGAAGCACGCAGCGCAGTGCCCAACACATAGTTTCTCCTGAATCAATGGTAGCTTATGGGGTTTCCATTTGGGGTGATGAACAGTTCTGGAACTCGATAGTGGGCATTGTATGACATTGTGCCTGTCTTTAATGCCACTGAACTGTACACTTTAAAATGGTTGACAGGGCAATTTTTATGTTATGTGCATTTTACTACAATCAATCAATCAATGAATGAGTCATTCAGTCTGTCAATAGCCACTTCCTTCCTATCTCTGTTCCAGAGTTCTTTATGCTCTGGCCTATCCAGGTTTCATATTTTCATGTCTTTGCCTACTCTTCCGCCTCCAGATACTCCTTAGAAAACTGCCCTGACCTTAGAGTGGAGACATACTGTTTTTTCCTCTTCTTGGAAGGCTCGGCACCCCCAGAGACCTTCCATAGGGCAGGCCAGGAAGGGGAGGGACCAGAGGAGACAGGGCTGGCCATTCTCCCTGCTTCAAGCTCTGTAACTATAGTTGGCACCCGGGAGGGGAGGGAAAACTGGCCCAGGAGCTTGGAAGGAATCCTTCATCACTCTGGGGTGGGGGTCAGCAGCTGGGGTCCTTCTGGGTCTGTAGCTAAGCCTGGGCTGGGCTGGTGAGCTCCCTCATTCAGTCTTCTCTGACCACAAGCCCCTCAGGGCAACCTGCTTGCCCTGAATTCATCATCACCCTCATCCCAGCTGCCTCTTCCTTTTTCTGGGATTTCAAAACCCGAGAGCAGCACCTATGTCTATTCAGCTGCCCAAGCCAGAACCCAGAGCCCAGAACCTCCTTCTCCCCACTTCTGACCTCACTCCAGACACCCAGGAGCCCAGCATTCTCTGCCCAAACTTCCCGGGCTTACACAGAGGACCCGAGCGCAGCCTCCTTGGGGTGGACTGCACCGCTGATGTGTGCATTAAGCTGCCCTCCGGAGGGTGGGAAGTGGGGCCCAGGCCCTGCCTCCTGCTCAGGAAGGCTGGGTGGCAGGAGCTAGAGGAAACAAGCACATCTTTATGCCAGAAGGATGGGATGAGAGAAGTGTGGGCTAGGTCCTCACGTCGGGGGGCAGACCCCAGGCATCAGCCCTCACCAAAGAGAGGGGTGAGACTGCTTCCACTCCCCAGAGGGGGCTTGTTTCCTCCAGCCCCCGCCACCCAGCCTGCCTGCGCAGGAGGCAGGGCCTGGGCCCCACCTCCCACCCTCTAGAGTGCAGCTTTATGTCAGTCCCTAAGTGTTTAATCCCGTGTTTCCAGTACATCTGCCACACCACTTATCTCTGTGCCTTCTGAGGCCTGAGGCTTAGCTTGATGCCACCTAGGAGGTCTCCTGCGAAGAAAGAGAACGAGGGCCGACGATCTGGCCAGCAGGAGCTGAAGTAGAGCCCCCAGGGCAAGGCTGGCACCTCAGCTTCCTCCGAAGACCAGAGAGCAGCTGCTGGACCTCAGGTCCCACTCTACCTTCCCCAGCCTAACTTTTCCTTGTACAACTGGTCAACCTGCACCCCACCTCACTCCCCACCCAGACCCCTACCCTTACCTGCTCTTTCTCTGCTAGCAGTGCCAGGGGCTCCAGTGGCTCTCTGGATAACCCCCAGATTCCTTGCAGGACCCAGCTGACCGCTCTGCCTCACCCTGCCTCACTGTTTACTATAGCAAACAGCTCTGTGTTTACCTTCCCAGCATGATACCTCCTCCACCTGCCTTTTCACCTGCAAATTCTCCTTCATTCACATCCATCAAGACCTACAAGGTGAATCTTAATAGCACCCCTGATAGAATAAAGCCCAGGCTGCAGCTCCAAGAAAGGAGGCAGTTTCAAGTAATAATACAAAGAAACAACCCTGCCCTTAGCTGGCCCTGGGTGCAGAGCTCCAGGGTGCTGCTTATTGGCTTCGTGACCTGGGACAAGGTACTTAACCCCTCTGAATCTATATCTTCACCTGTAAAGCGGGGCCAATAATATTGACCTCATAGGGAAGTGATGAGATTGACATTAGCAAGATATATACACGGGGACCAGTAAGCGAGGCTAAGACGGTATCAGTCTTATTTTCTTCGTCAAGGAGGGCACATACATCGTGCAGCTCAATTGTAATAGGGAAGATCTAACCCAGGCTTGGAAAACCAATTAGAACATATACTGTATTTCATCGGGTGAAATAAGCAGGTCCCAATGGTGTGCACAGGATAACTGAATTTTTGCATAAATAACGACATAGTTTGTAGAGAGGGAAAAACTAGGAGACATCCTCAAAGTTTAGAGTTGTTATCTCTGGGTAATACAAGTTTTAAACAATTTTATTTTTATCTCTTTTTTCTTTCGCTTATCTGTATGTTTTCCTACAAATTCCCTACAGTTTCCTACCCAAGTCTTTGTGGGTAGAATTGTGTGCTTAAAGGGTAGGTGGAAGTCCTAACCTCTGGTTCCTGTGAGCGTGATCTCACTTGGAAGTTGTCATCTTTTTCCGATGTAATCGAGTTAAGATAGAAATCATACTCGATGAGGGTGGGCCTAATCCAAT
Source organism: Cacajao melanocephalus (assembly GCA_963573385.1). Lineage (NCBI taxonomy): Eukaryota > Metazoa > Chordata > Mammalia > Primates > Pitheciidae > Cacajao > Cacajao melanocephalus. The sequence continues at coordinate 26,768 of CAUYLG010074532.1, read as the reverse complement.
ATGGCTTGTGTCCTTATAAGAAGAGGAGAGACACAGGGACACACAGGGAGAATGCCATGTGAGGATGGGGGCAGAGATTGGAGCAAGGTGTCACCAAGCCAAGGATGCCAAGTTTTGCCAGCAACACCAACAGCTAAGAGGGCAGTGAGGAAGGATTCTCTTCTGGGGCCTCAGAGGGAGCATGGCCCTGACGACACTGATTTTACACATCCAGGTTCTCTAGAATGGCGAGAGAATTAATTCCTGCTGTAAGCCACCCAGCTTTTATAATTTGTCACAGCAGCCACAGGAAATTAATATAAAGAGCAAGTCTTACTTATGTACTAGAAAGAGCTAAGGGTTTAAAAAAGAGAAAGAGGAGGAAGAGGAGAGTGCCCCGATCAAGAGTGCTCACTGGAGGGCTGGAAGTGTCTGCTCAGAGCTTGGCCCAGATGTGCAGAGTGTTTGTTGAGTGAATAAGCATGACTGCAGCATGTGACGTTGTCTTGTCTCTGTCCTGTCTCCCACGGATCTCTCCCTCTAGCCCAAGGCTGCCTGTCATGAAGGAGCTCCCTAGCTAGGCTGCAAGCTCAGCTGGGCTCTACACGCAGGCCCAGCCCTCAGTGCTGTGGCTGGCATGGGGGGAGCAGGCAGAGACATGAAGGACTCTAGGTCAACCCCTCTATCCCCATCAACTTTGCCAGGGTCCCTGTGTGATGCCATGCCCTCAGCTGCATACCCAGCTTCTTGTTCTTTGTGACCAGGCCACACCTTGTCATTGGTCAGATCTTTGTGCTGCTTCCAAAGCAACCTATCTGAAACTCAGGTTAGACCCTGCCACGCCCTCCTAAAGACCTTTGGAGGTTCCCCTGTTCCTTGATACAGCATTCAAGGCTGCTATCTATTCCATGCCATTTTGGGGTTTACCTGTGAACTCCCCAGCTCTAGCCCCTCTTGCTGCCTTCTCCCCCAGCAACCCCACATGCTCAACCTCTGCTCAGGGGCTCCCTGCCCTCCCGCCTTCTCTAATCTCAGCACTGGTCCAGGCCTCTCAGCACAGTGGAAGTGCCACTCAGAGGGGCTGTGGAGAGCACCGTGTCCCTGGCTCTTCTTCCAGGAAGAGGGAACAGAAGGAAGGCTTTTCTGGAATGATTCCAGGCCTATCCACCTTAGCTGGAGAGGGACTCTATCTCCAGCAGGGGAAGAAACAGCAGATGGCTTCTGCTCCTCTGTGTGACCCAGGCAGCCTTGAAGAATCACAGGAAATGGCTCCTGGGACTTGCTAATGAGCTTTGGACGTCTTCCCTCCGGCCTGGCAGAGTTGGGTGGGGAGAGCTTCTGGGTCCCACTCGTTGGCCTTTCTCCTACTTTCCAAATACCTTCTTCCTTTTCCTCCTCCAGGAGCTGGGAGGTGCGATGTGGAGCCCCACTTCGTGAGGGGAAGCCCTGGCAGAGGAAGCCTGTTTGTTCTCCAGTTTGGGTTCGCTGTAAACAACCTGTCTTTTTCCTGATTAGGTCACACTCTTGAGCAGGGTTTTCGGGATGCCTTGGCTTGGTCAGGGGCTACTTGCTTCTAAGGAACAGAAAACCCAGTCAAAATAACTGAATTTAATAGGAGACTGGGAAAGGTCATGGAACCCAAGGGGATCCACCAAGCCTCAAGAGGAAAACCCATCAGACACAAAGGAAGACGCAAACTGTCAGGCGCAAAGGGAATGCTCACTCTGTCCTTCCTTGGCCCATCTCTCTCCTGTCATCACCATTTTTTCTGATTTGCTTTGGAGATCAGCTCCGTTTGCTCATGAGGGTCCCCAAATGGCTGTCCTCAAATGGCAGCCTCCGTTCCCAAACCTTACAGGTCCCCCAGGCCCAGCCAACTAATGCAGTCCCTTCCTATCTGGTAGCAAGAATGACCATCACGACCCAACAGAAGACTTGTTGTGGAGCCCCAGTGACGTGCCAGCCACAGGTCCAGGGTCTTTACGTGGGTTTTCCCATTTAATTCTCCAAATAACGTCACAAGGCAAGTTTTAGTGTCATCCTCACTCATGAGGATAATAGACTCATGAGGAAATTGAAGGTAGGTGGAGTTAACTCGCCCAGGATCACCTAGTTAATGGGTAAGGAAGTTGGGATTTGAACCCAGGTTGCTGGGCTCCAAGGCTTGAGCTCTGAAATGAATTGGCCAGTCCCAGTGTCTGGATTGGGTCTTCCTGGATCAGGTGTCCCTCCCTGGCCCAAGCAGCAGTGGCGGCAGGATGAGTTTAGGGGTATCACATAACACTCCAGCACTGTGGGAGAAGGAAGGGATGTGGTACTTTCCTGGAATGTATGCTCCTCCACTGCTGGGGTTTTGTCTGTTTTGTGCCCTGATGCATTCAGTGCCTAGAACAGTTCCTGGCACACAGTAGGTGCTCAGCAAATGTTTGCTGAATGAATGAATGAATGAATGAACGAATGAACTTCAAGTACCTTGGACTTGTCCCTGCCAGAGGAAGCGGAAGAGTTGGATGTAGCCTTATTTGGGCCACCTATGACCATCTCACCCTTCCAAGAAAAAAAAAAAGATACATTTGATTGGTGTTTGGTCATGGGGAAAAAACAACCCCAGTCCTGTTTCTCTCTCCTCCACAGGGAGCCTCCTCCTCACTGGCTTAATCCAAGAGCACCACCCAGGAGCTCTGCTCAGGGCCATGCCACAGGATGTTAGTAGCCATCCACGCCACAGGCCCCGGCCCTGTAAGTGGATACTGTGGTATCTGGTTCAGTGTATTTTCACTCAGCCTCTTCAATGACTTAATGAGCTCCGTGACTTACATTCGGTTCTTCCCCACGATATTTGGCCATGAAGCCCTCTTTTCCAAAGGCACCTCATGGGACTAGCAGTTTGAACAACACATTTTGAGAAATAAAATTTTGATCAGTTTTTGCCTAATTTCATTTGCTCTTTGGAACTGTGTTTAAGTTCCTACTGTGTGCCAGGTAATAAAGTCTCTGCTTCTTCCCAGAAGCTCTGGGTTCCTTTGGAAGGGCTTACAAGGGCTTCTGGGGTGAGACCCTCCCCCAGGCTCTCTCTCACACCTACCCTCATTAACTTCACTTGTTGAAAATCTCCCCCAAAGCCCTTCCACCCAGAGGTCTCCTTCTCGGCCTCTGATTGGTCTCCAGGAGGGAGCTTCTGCCACACTCTGGCTGTCTGGCCCCAGACCCTTTCTTTCATGTCATGGTTTAAAATGCAATTACAGTACATTTCCCTGAACAATTCTAGGCAGAATGTGAAGCTTGAAAACAATTGCAGCAGATTGCATTCATCATTTTCATTTCGTTTTGCAAATCTGGAGGTTGGGACCTTAGATTAGGATATGTCGGTGAAAGAAAATTAGACAGCATCTCATCAGTTAATGGCTTTCTTTGGTGCTAGGTAGGTGGCTTGTACTTGCTCCAAAAACCACCCTTTGAGTTCCTATCAGCTGCCTGACGCGTGGTATAATCTTCCAGAACTTTCCGAGGCATGTCCTTGGACTTGGTTACTCTTCCTTTTTTAAGAAGGTAATACATTATAAAAAAAATTAAATTTATTATTATCAAAAACTGTTTCATTGTGTTTGTTTGTTCTTCATCACTTGCTCCAAGAAAAAATGATGGTCTGAGTGTTCCGGCCTTCCCCCTCCCCTGACCACTAAAGAGCGTGCTGGCTTGGATGTCTTGTCTTTGTGTCTCCAGACCCCCTGTCCCTCCCCACCCTGCTCAACGCCACACTGTTCTCCCCTTTAGCTTCCAGTCGGGTTGCCCAATGGGCAGTGCTGGCGGCTGGAGGGAAGCAGGGAGGAGAGAGAGGTCAAGCTTTTATTTCCTTGGTTTCCAACAACCTCTAGGTTTGGGTCAGCTGCTCCCTCCACTCTTCCCTTCAGGCCTAAGGTGGTCTCCGTGGTTTTCAGCACCATTGCAAACAGTCGCTGCGCTGACCCCTCCTTGGGAGACTGGAGTTTTCTGTCCCATCTGTTGTCTGGGCTCTGAACTGAAAGGGGCACTCGGGTTCTTCCCCTTCTCTCCTAGGAAGGATCTACTATCCTCAGTTCTTTTGGGGTGTCGATGATACGAATTTGGGAGAACAGGGGAGGTGGAGGGACCTGCAGGCTCTGCAGGGTCTGGGGGCAACAGATAGAAGAGGAAAGAGGGCCTTTGAGAAAAGTTGTTGGGAACCAGGAATTCCCGTCATGGTGTTTGAGAAACAGAAACGGGCCAGGCAAGGTGGTTCCCGCCTGTCATCCCAGCACTTTGGGAGGCCGAGATGGGCAGATTGCTTGAACTCAGGAATTCGAGACCAGCCTGGGCAACCCCATCTCTACAAAAAAATACAAAAACTAGCTGGGCATGGTGGCATGCATCTATAATCCCAGCTACTAGGGAGGCTGAGGTAGAAGAATGGCTTGAGCCCAGGAGGCACAGAGGTTGCAGGAAGCCGAGATCACACCACTACACTTCAGCCTGGGCAACAGAGCCAGACCCTGCCTCAAATAACAAGCAAGTAAACAAACAAAAACAAAACCCAAGAAATAGAAATCAAGAGGTTCAGCTACTCTTTCTGAGGCTGCCCTGGGCTTCTCTGACCTCATGAGCAGGCCTGGACCTTGTGGTCATGGCCTCAACATACACATTTCCAGGTTTAGATATCTTGTGGCCTCTTTGGAATGGCTGAATCTCTCAACTTTGCGTCTGTTTATCCTATCACTACCAAATTAGAAACCCCCAAAACTATACAGACCTTCCAAAAGGACCTGAGACGAATTTCCAGGCTTCAAGGGAACCCAATGAGAGCTTGGCAAAGGAAATGTCTCACCGCTTCTGAGCCTAAAAGAGAAACCTCCAAACCCTGCAACCAGGGAGAGGATGTGTTTACTGTCCCCTTGCAGAAGATTAGGGTTAAAATATCTTAGGACCCAACTGTGCTCTGCACCCTGCCCTGGCCACCAGGGAATCAGATGATGCAGACAAAGCCCCTGCTCTCCAGGAACAGCTGGGGAGACAGGCGTCCCTCAAAGACAGTGACACGGCAGATGGCACAGCAGGGGGTGAGAGGGAAGCACCATGAAAGGCCTTGGAGGCTTCCTGGAGGATGACAGGACCCCCCTTCCATAGAGGGTGCCAATGCCAAGTCTTAGAGAGAAGCAAGGGTTGGTGGAAGCAGGGACAGAGAAGTGGAGAGGCCATTCTAGGTGTCTAAGAAGCAGGTAGGAGGCCCAACAAAAATAAAGGCTTGAGGCCAGAACCGCATGGGGTATGCGAGAAGCTAAGCAGGTCAGTGTTGCTTGTGTGTCACATGGGAGCCGGGCATGTACAGGTGGAGAGAGGCAGGCCAGGTCACCAGGCCTTTGGCTGTCATGCCCCTATGACATGGCTGTGAGTCTATGGGCTCCCAGGCAGCTACTAGAAGGGTCAGGTTGGGGAATGATGGGGTGTGGATTGGGAGGATCACTGGGGGCTTTAGGGACGGGGTGCCTGCCCTGAAAGCTGGAGTCCAGCTGGCAGGCTGCTGTCCCACACTAGCGGAGAGGAGGGGCCAGCCTCCTATTCTTCAGGCAGGCATCTGGATGCTAGTCAGGCTGTGCCAAGAGCACTGGTATCACTACACTGCTCAGAGCCTGGCACTTTATCTCAGCCCCACTTGGCAGCAAGTGGGGATGGAGGTGAGTGGGGGCAGTGTGGCATAGGGCAGCCAGACGAAGCTCCCCCTTCGTCATCTGCCTGCGGGTGACCAATTCCCATGGTATCTGACATCCTCCGGGTTGGGTGGTCCTTGGCTGGGAGGACAGCAGGGTTGCAAAAGTCTCTGTCTGCCTTCACGTGTTCTGTCTGCCAGAAGTTTCTGACAACTCCCAGGTAGGGCTTTTGGCCCATGGAGGCAGGGCAGAGTTCTAGCTGTCACCATCGGCCCCCGTGTCATTTCATTTGGAAGGCTGTACTGGGGGTGTCGGACACAGAAGCTGCGTGCCAGCATCACTTCCTCTCCATCCCTTCCTTGCGGGTCACAGTGGGGACTGACTCCAGCAAGAAAGGGCTGGCTGGTGCAAATCCTGCTCTCCAGACCTGGAATGGGAGGCACAGAGGCTTGGATCTGGAGGAACTGGAGGTGCAGAGGCCTCGAGCTGGAGGAATTGGAGGTGCGGAGGCCTCGAGCTGGAGGAATTGGGGGCGTGGAGGCCTCGAGCTGGAGGAATTGGGGGCGCAGAGGCCTCGAGCTGGAGGAACACGGAGGCCTTGAGCTGGAAGAAGCAGGAGCAGAGGCATGAAGTTCCAGAGTAGAGGCCGGGGGCCGTGACGGGCCATGAGTGAGCCACGAGGAGGCAGGAGCCACGAGAAAAGAGGGCAGAGAGTAAGGAGGGGAGGAAGAAAATGAGGGGGAGCCAGAGTCCAGTAGGGAGAACTCAACCTGCCCATCCCCCAGGTGGGGCAGAAGAGGGGACATCGACAACCCCCAGAGGCCCCTCAAAGCTAACCCCATCCCCATAGGCAGGACTCCGCCAGATGTGAGCATCCCCATTATCCTCTGTGTATTTCTCAGCAAATCCCCGTCTCCCTGGGACCGACAGAGCCAAAGTGGGTGTGTTGGGGGTAACTTTCTGCCTTTGGATCCCAGGCCCTGCCTGTGTCTGCACAGGTTGGAGCACCCCACCCTCCAGCTCCATTTATGCCTCAGCCCCAGACTTCAGGGACTGAAGGACCCTTGGTGGCCTCTAGAACAGCATTCCCCAGGTGTGGGCCATGAGAGGATTTTAGGGGGCAAAGAGAGGCCTTTTCTGTAAACATTTAAATGTATGTATTAATTTTAAGACGCATTAGAAAAATCACATGCCAGCCTGTCGTATACATGCTTTCAAGATACTGTTTAGAATGAGGATGGATTTAAATAAGTTTTAAAAAGGAGATAATAAAAGGTAAGTGTTAAGTGTCAGTGCAAGTGGTGGGCTGAGGGGTGGTGGTTGAACTTAAAAACCGACACGGAAAACTGCTCGTGGACGGTCCTTTTCTTTCCACCATGCTTCATGCAGGAGCCTTGAACTCCTCACCTTGGCCCCAAGTTTGGGTCCACAAACACACACTGTCCCCTTTTGTGTACCTGGCGCTGGACTTTGTGCTGGGGATGTGCAGTTGAAAAAGAAAGCTCTGACTCTTTTCCCCACACCTTTGTCTCTCAGAGACTTCCATTTCCCACCTGTAAAGTGAGGATACGCCCCTTAAATCAGGAAAGCTCCTGGCTTCCCTGGTAGGTGATCAGTAAATGCTCCTTCTCTTTTCCTTAGCCCCCTTGCCAAGTTCTTTCTTATGCAATACAAAGTCTGGATGTCATAAAAAAGAGTACAGTGTTAGAGACTTTTTGGATAGCTGCGTGACCTCAGGCAGGTCACTCAACCTCTCTGAGCCTCAGATTCCCCATCTATAAAATGGGGATAACAATACCACTCGTTTCACATTAAGGTGGTTAAAATGAGGTATTATTTGCAAAGCACCAAGCACAATATTTGTTCAAACTTCCCCCTTATAAAACTCTTCTTGTCTGAATAGAACCCGCCTTTCTATAGCTCTCTCTCAGGGCCAAGCTGTGGATGAGGGCAGGGCAGCCCAGCAATGAGGAAAGCTGACCCTTGTGGGAGCTGGTCATCCTTTGTGTTCTTTTTTTTTGAGATGGAGTTTCACTCTTATTGCCCAGGCTGGAGTGCAACGGGGCAATCTCAGCTCACTGCAACCTCCGCCTCCTGGATTCAAGTGGTTCTCCTGCCTCAGCCTCCTGAGTAGCTGGGATTACAGGTGTGTGCCACTACATCCAGCTAATTTTGTATTTTCAGTAGAGATGGGGTTGGTCAGGCTGGTCTCACCATGTTGGTCACGCTGGTTGCAAAGTCCTGACCTGAAGTGATCCTCCCGCCCCGGCCCCCCAAAATACTGGGATTACAGGCATGAGCCACCGCACCTGGCCCCTCTGTGTTCTTTTTCTCTTGTAGTTCTAAGTCCTCTCCCACTCCTCCTGGGCCCCTGGAGTCCCACTTGGTCTCTGACCCTCACCCCATTCTCTCATCGGCATCTGGATCATGGAGTAGGCTGACTCCGCATGGCCAAGCCTGAAGCTGCCACCTCTACCCAAGCCCGCCTTGGCTCCCTCACCATCGCGCCTCCTTCCCCCTCCTCTTTTAGGCCTTCCTGTTCTTCAGAAGCCACCTCCAGAAAACAGTCATTTCTTAAATACGCCCCTCCCTGCTGGTAGGAGATCCTACTGCGACCTGATGACAGAACCATCCAGGTCCTCTGAAGTCAGTGGGACTGTGAGCCCATGAGCTCCAGCCTATGACAGACAAAATACAAGGCCTGCCCCCAGAGCTGAGAGCTCCTGCTTCCCTCTGTCCTTCGGGTGTCACTGGAGATGAGTCTCTGAGCTTGCGGGCGTCTGGAATCCCCTTCTAATGGGGTCTTTGTTCTGTTTATTCCACGTGCCATGGACAACTAGGCAGAGTGGTACTCTCACTTGCTGGAGCCCTGGCACTGTGTTCAGCACTGAGGATCCAACCAGGAAGCGTCTGTGGAAGGGAGGGAGGAGAGTCTGTAGCAATGGCATTTGCGTGATGGCCAGCTCCTTTCATCCCTGGTTGCCATTTGCTTTCTTTGCAAGCGGCTCCCTTGGACAGCACTCTCTGACGAGTTCTAGAAATGCACATGGGGGCCATGGCCTGGGGCCTGGGCCAGGTCCCCCACCTCTTCGCCATTCCTTGCACAACACTCAAGTGTCCTAATGCGTTCTTGGGTCACATGGCTGGGGGACATGGGGGAATCTTTGCGAGATCATCCATGTAACAATGGCAGCCAGCTCTTCAAACGTGCCAGGCCCAGGGCCCAGGGCCCCCAGGCATCTTCTCACCACAGCAACCCCTTGAGGCAGGTATCCACGCTGACGAGAAACTGAAGTTCAGAGAGGCAGGGAGACGGCTCAGAGTCACATAGCAGTGGGCACTGGGGCTGGGTTTGAACTCCTGTCTACCCGATTCTTAAGTCAGCAGATTCTCAAGTCTCATTTGTCTTGATCCCATGCCGTGCTGCAAACGGGGCTGACTGAGAAGGGACACAGGCACTTCCCACAGCACATGGGAAACAGCTAGGAGTTGGCATACCATGTCCTCAGTGTGCCCTGATTAGGAGTCATAGGTTGAGAAGTCCACTCGGGGGACAGGGATGGATAGAGCCAGAGTGGTACAAGGCCCACTGGATAAGCAGAGGCCCAGCTGCAGAGAGCACTGAGGGGGAAAAAATGGGCAGAAAAGGCCCTGTGGTCCAGGCTGGGTCAGAAAGCCTGTGATCCAGGGCTCAGCTGCACCTCTTTCTAGCTGTGTGCCACTGGGCGCATTACCTCCCCTCTCCGGCCTCTGCTTCCGCATCTGCACAGCACGAAGGTTGTGGAGGACCAGCACCTATGTCCAAAAGTACCTGGAGGGGTCTGGCTGGAGGACAGGCCCAGCCAAGCCGGTGCCCTCTCCCTTCCTTCCCTCCATGTCCATCCTCCCTCCCTCCCTTTCTTCTCTCCCTTTACCTCCCTTCCTTTATTTTCTCCCTCTCCAACCCCCTTCTTGGAAACTCCTTTTCGGAGGCTTTGAAGAGACCCAGTCCTCTTCCAGCATGATCTCAGTGCTCCCAGACCTTTTGAGGGGTCTGGGGGTGGGGTGGTGCCCTGGGGGCCCCTCCCAGGTGCTCTGGCAGCCACAGAGGCCGCCTTCCAGCAGGGCCAGAAAAAGCAGGGCTCCCAATCCCCCACAGACTAAACCTAGCAAAAGCATGGGTTCCTATGGCAACCCACATTTTATTTTTAGTCGTACTTTAACATTAACATGATGTGAGGGGATCTGAGACTTATATTACTCGCTTTTAAACAGTGCCCAAAAAAAGTGGGGAAGAAAAAGGAAAGAGAAAAAGAAAAAACGTCTCTTTGGAAGGAGGCATGGACCACAGGGGGAGGGGAGCGGGGACAACAAATCCCCAGTGGTATCTGCAGGGAACTGATCTTGGGGAAAAGCAGAAGCTCTTTTTCTCTAGTGTAGCAAACTTGGCTTCAGGGTGCTCCGGCCACAAAGAGGAAGAGGGGCTGTGAGCGGGGTCAGCCTAACCCACACAGAAACAGCGGCAGCCCTCCCTTCCTCAACTTCATGGCTAGAGTTGAAGAAGATGAACATAAAATAGTGCAGTCATTTTGTGAAGGACCACTGAACTTCCAAGTGAACAAGGAAAGGGAGGGATGGAGAAGAAAAGAAAGAAAAAAGGAAGGAAGGAAGGGAGGGGGGAAGGGATGGTGGGTGGGAGGGAGGGATGGAGGGAGGGAGGGAGGGAAGAAAAAGAAGAAAGGAAGAAAGGAAGGAAGGAAAGACAGGAAGGAAGGAAGGAAGAAAGAAAGGAAGGAAGGGAGGGAGGGAAGGAAGGATCAACCGTGAAGCCAAGTAACCATGTGACCTGGGATGCCAGCCTCTGGGATTCCAGCCAGACCTCGGGGACTCAGAAGGAAGGAAGAGCTGGCGTCCGCCTACCAGCCAGAGGACACAGCGGTCCTAGGAGCGTTGCCTAGAAGAAGGCAGGGCATAGGCAGGCAGAGAGCAGGGGGTGGGTTCAGATGGAGGCAGTGGAGAGGACACTGGACGCTGGCTGTAAAAGATGTGTCAGCCCCTGCTCTGTGCCCAGCCCCATAGCAGGCATCGGGGCTGCGGAGATGCAGGGTCCAGTCCCATCTGGAGAAACTCGCATTTGGAGGAAGATGATGTGGAGACAAATGATCAAGAGCATGCAAGATGCCGTGCGAGGCAGGTTATGCACAAAAGAAAGAAGCATCTGAGCTGGCTCTGGGTTTTCAGTTGTTTGGCTGGGGCTTTTTTCTGGCCAGTGAGGGCTGCTTATTCCCCTGGTCCTAGATGGCATTCCCCCGGCCAGAGGCCTGGCCACTTAAAATACTGCATCCCTGGCCAGTGTGATTGGCCCAAGGAATGGGCACATGATCCAAGCACAACCAAGCAGAGCTTTCCCTGGGACTCAGCTACAGGTAGCAGGAGACAGTGGCTCTCCCTCCGCTGGGTAGCTGAGCAGGGGATTCTGAGGGCCTCAGTCTTGGCCTCCTGGAGGCGGCACAGCAGCAGGAGGAGAAACAAGGCCGTTGGCAAAGAGAAGCAGAGACAGACAGAATGCTGGTTGGCCGGCACCCACGTGCTTCCTTTGCTGCTGGGCCCTTTGACAGGAGCCTCTTCAGTTTTCTTTCAAGACGATTTGAGTCGGCTTCTGTCCCTGACAATAGAACCAACCTGACTAATTCAAATGGTCACTGTGATTTTGCTCATATGAGGGGACAGTAGCGCCTTCTGAAGGAGAAAGAAAGGAAGGCTGCTTCCTGCACCTGCTACGAATCAGCACCAAGCCAGTGACTTGCAGATCTTTTTCAGAGCTAATCTTCACGGCCTTCTTGGAAATTCAATATTAGTGCAATATTACCCACAAGAAGCCTGGGGCACAGAGAGGCAAATGGCTCGCCTAAGGGCACAGCCCCAGCAATGCCAGTCCGCGGCTGGTCCCCAGGTCTTCCTGACACCTGGCGGAGCTACACCATCTTTCCTTCCCAACCCTGGAGTAGCGGCCCCAGGACAGGTTGTCTGGGTGTAGCCCGCGATTCCCAAAGCATAAACCTTGGACAACGCACATGGGAAGCACCTGGTGCTGATTAAAAACAGACCCCTGGGCTCAAGATCTCTCTCCAGCCTCCGTTCTGACCCCCTATCACCGCCACCCCTGCCCCAGCAGCCTGTATCCCGCCCGCACTGTTCCCTAAACAGTCCATCAGCTCTCTGGTTACCATGCCTTTGCTGGTGCCCACCCTCTTTGTCCACCAACTGGGCTGACCTGTCACCTTCCTCATCTCAGTTTTCTGCGACCCTCAACATCCTCCCACAACAAAAACATGCACAAGGCTGGCCCCTAACCCTAGCAGAATCCACGCCTCCCTGCCCTAGTCTCATACAACACCGCTCCCCAGCCCCCTGTCCTGGCCCTATTCTCGTGCCTCTGGGTCTTGGCATGTCGTCTGTCCTCAGCCCCACTCCCTTCCACACAGCTGCAGATTCCAAGATAGCAGATCCTAGCACAGAGCCTGGCAGAAAACAAGCATCTCTGCACGGCTGGGCTGCCTCTGGCTCCGTTTCTCAGAAAGGGCTGAAATCCTCTACTTTTAATGCTGCATCTTTTAAAGGGTTAACTTCATTCACTTTCTTTTTTTTTTTTTTTTTTTTTATGTAGGAAGCAGCTTTGCATGAGGCTAAGCGTACAGAACAACCAGGCCTCGGCTGGTGTGGCTTCTGTGACCCCTGGGCAAATGACCCTCCCTCTCTGTCCCTCAGTTCTCTCATTACAGGGTTGTGGTAAGAAAAAGTGAAGTAGTACCTGTCAAATGTCAGCTTTCATCACCATCGCCTCATGGGAGCTGAGACAAGGGCGGTAACACCCAGAATTCCCACAGGAACACAACTTTAGACATTATCTAATTTAATCCCCTAGATAAGCATAAACAGCAGAAACGTTACAATCATTATTTCACAGTTGGCGGATCTAAGGAACAGAGAGGTCAAGTGACTTGTCCAAGGCCACACAGCATACAAGGGGAAGAGCTGCGATTTGAAGATATTTGTGGTTGAGCACAAACTTTCATGTTACGCAGATGTGACCTCAGATTCTGGCTCTGTTCCTCGCTAGCTTTGTGATTAAAACAACTTGTTTCACTTAATTGAGATTAATTGAGATTCGCCACAGGGGGATTATTAACTCCAGCTTGAGTGTAAATCCTGGTTCGGTGATCGTTGCTTTCCACCACGACGTGCTACCTCTCAGCTGCCAGGCACGCAGGAACAGATGGCTCCCCTTCTCACGGAAACCCCTGAGTCCTAGGTTTTTCCAAGCTTCCTTCCCAGGACCCTGACCCCATGGGCAAGAAGGTAGACCGGGAAGGACTGACTTCGCCTTTCTGAGCTCCTGTGTCCTCATCTGTAGGGTGCAGATGGCAGCGGCGCCCTCCTGGCAGGGATGTGATGTGGCTCACGGGTTGACCTCACAGTGCACTGAGTGAGACTCTGAAGGTGCAAGTGACACGCACTGCACCTGGAGATACAGCCCAGAGGTGCTGGGCTTCGCAAGGGGAGAAGGAAAGAGATGGGCAGGGAACAGAGGGAAAGAAATGCAGGGAGAGGGCCAGAGAGAACGAGGGCCAGGGCGGAAGGGCTGCAACACTGACTCAAAGTGCCTCTCAGGAGGGGGCTCCAACGTTGTACAGCGTATGTATTTCTGTGAGTAAACCCCTCCTGATCTCTCACTCCTAATGTTTAGGAAATGTCCCTCACTCACAAATGTTCAACCAGCTTGGAACTGAGGGGGCTTCTTTCTCTGCTTCCTGTTAAACTGGGTCATTCTCATAAATCCTCCTTCCTCCCTAGGAGCAAGGGACAAACTCAATATTTGGGGATCTTTTTCTCCCTGCCTTCCCTTCCCTTTCCCTCCCTCCCTCCTTCCTTCCATCTTTCCCTCCTTCCCTCCTACCTTCCCTCTTTTCCTCCTTCTTTCTCTCCCTCCTTCCCTCTTTCCTTCCTTCTCTCACTTCCTTCCAGCCTCCCTCCCTCCTTCCTTTTTTCCATCCCTCCCTCCCTCTTTCTTTCCATCCTTCCCTTCTCCTTTCCTTCTTCCCCCCTCCTTTTCCTTCTTCCTTCCATCCTTCTCTTCTTCCTTTCATCCTTCCTTCCTTCCCTCCCTCTCTTCCTCCTTCCTTTCTCCTCCTTTCCCTCCTTCCTTCCATCTTTCCCTCCTTCTTCGTCCCTTTACCAGGGAAGAGAGAAGAAAATGTACTGGCTGAATATTGTCAAAATATTTCTAGAAAATTTTTATCTCCATTTGACAGATGGAAGGGACTCACAGCCACGGTGAGGACTGTGACCAGGTCGGCCTGTATTCTTAACTACAAAGTTCTCCTGCCTCCCTGGACAGGACGGGTCAAGGTTGTTGACCCTAAAGGGACATATAGGGCCAGAGCGGTGATGACATCCCCTCCCCCTCTCCAAACTCCCTGCCATAACCCCAGAGTCCCCATGCTGCCCAGGCACGTGGCCACAGAGAAAGATGATCTTGACAGAGTCATTCACTTCTTTTCCTTTAAAGGAAATGCCCAGTAAACAACCTTTCTGCTTTGAATCGAGCCCAGATGGTGGGGTTTTAGGCACTCAAGAGGGGAATGTCTTCAGGCCAGGGTGCCGCTGAGAAGTCTCCCCAGTCACTGTCCAGAATGACAGCCTGCCCTTAAATGAACACAGTTAACCCACCACCTTCTCTCAGAAAAACAGGACCGATGGGGCTTGGCCTCTTGGCTGGCTCCTGCTGTTCTGACAGAGACAGGTGGGATGGGGCGGGGCGGGGGCAGGAGAGAAAGCAGATCTCTGACCCCGGGGTGAGTGTTTCCAGCAGGGCTTGGGCTGTGGTACACCTGCCTCAAATAGTTCCCTCAGCAAGGAGCTTTTCAGCCAAAATTAGGAGACTTTTCCATCTGGACAACATCAGATTTTTGTCTAGCTCAGACTCAATGTAAACGAGGTGGTAGGGAGTGGAAGGGAGCACTGGATGATGGGTAGTCTCAATCCCACCCCACCCCCAGCACCACGAGAGCACCTCCCCATGTGGAGCCTCAGAGTCCTGGCTATGTGGTGAGCCGGGTAGATCAGATGCTCCAGAAAGACTCCTCCCAGCTCTCCCCATTAGGATGCCTGTGGTGTGAGGGGGGCAGTCTCCTGTGTGCATGGCTGGGTGGCAGAAAAGGGACATCTATCGTCTCCTGATCACTGGAGTCAGAAAATCTGAGGCCTCAAAGAAGACTGGAGCATGTAGGTTTGATAGTCCATCTGAAGAAAACCCACCATCAAGGATTTTAGGAGCCAGGTTGTCCCGGGTTCAAATCTCAGCTCCAACACTAAGATGCTGTGTGACCTTGGGTCATCAGGTCTGAGCCTCAGTTCCCATGTCCCCCCACAGTTTGCCCATGCCCTCCAATGGGCGGGGCTCTGATATGACATGTGTGGGCCCTAGGCCGTTGTCTCCATGGCCCCTTATTCCAGAAAAAATGATTGAAAATTATGAATGCATTGGTATAGAGATGCATATATCCAGAGTACATTATATTAAGTTTTTCTTATGATTTTACAGTAAATCAAACCATTTTTGTGGGCCCTACAATCTGATGAGCTCTAAGTACTGTACAGTTCTGGGTGAGTAAGCCACCCCCAGCGTCCTGCGATGTTTCCAGGCTTAGCTGTGAGAGTTCACATCCGCTATTGAATCCAGTCTAGCAGACCTGGGAGGGCCTCTCTCCTGCTGCGTATTTTTGGGGAAACCTTGTTGAGATCAGCATGTCCCACAGCAGGATGGGCTTGGAGGCTGGGAATTTCTGGGAGTATGGATGGGGGCTGGATTAGGGAAGGAGGGTCAGGAGCCTGCTGGTTTTAAGCTCAGTCAGATCGAGGAAGCCGGGCAGTTTGAGTTTCTGAGAAGCAAGAGTCTGACTCAGGCACATGTAGAGATGGGCTCAGGACCTGGGGTCCTGCACTTGCTGGGGTGACACCAGCTCACTCCATGTTATTTGCTGATAACCCCCCATGGGCCAGGTCTATAACACACCAAGTGCCACATGTATACAATCTCATTTAATGCAGGTGAGATTATTATCCCAATTTCCACATGGGGAGACTGAGGCTTTAAAGGGGCTTACCTTCTCCTTCTAAGTTATCTCCCTAGCTTCTCCCGGCCCCGATCCATCCTCTGGGACTTTGCACATGCCATTCCCGCTACTGGGAACTCCCTCACTGGTCCCTTCCATACCCCTCCTTCAAGGCCCAGGTCAAGCCCCACTTTCTCCGGGAAGGCTTCCCTGACTGCTTCTGCTCCTTGTGACCATCCTGTCCCTTGAGCTCCCTGGACATTTTCCATCAGCACATTTATTTAACCCAATAAATGTTGACTGTGCATCCACCCTGGGCCAGGCCCAGGGATTCTGGTTGAACTCAAGACACAAAGACGACTCGGTATAGGCTGGACTGGAAGGAGCTCCCACCCTGTCCCGTTATGGGAGATGGGCATCCACGGCTGCAGACTGTGCAGACAGTGCAGTCCAGCACTTAGTGACAGAGGACCCTGAAGCTATTGACAAGAGGAGAGAGAACCCCCGGCTTCTGAAGGAGTGGACATTGGAGCTGGGGATGGCGGATTAATCAGCATTCACCTGGCCTGGAGCAAGGAAAGCCCAGCCAGCGGAGGAAGGGGCATGGCTCTTTGTGAAGGGCACGCTGACCTTTATTCTGTTCAGACTCACTGAGCTCAAGCCTGCCTCAGCCCTTTGCTCTTGCTGTTCCCCTGCCTAAAATGCCCTCCCTCCAGAGCCTCCCATGGCTGGAGTGTGGTCCTGGTCCAGCTGGCATGTCCTCAAAGAGATCTTCCCCAGCCACCACTCCAGTACCTCTCCTGCCCTGCATCCCTCTCTGGCCACCCCTCTGCTTGAGTTCTTCTTAGCACACATCACTCTCTGAAATTGTTTCTTTATTTGCAGTTTTTGCCTGTCTCCCCACAGAATGCCAACTCCACGGGGGCAGCAGGGACCTTGTCCATTCACTGTTGTGCCACCTGGAACAGATACTGGCACAGGGTAGATGCTCCATCAGTATTTATGGCAGAAGGTAAGAAGAAAGGAGGGTGAAAGGAGGGAAGATGGTAGCGAGGGAGGGGAGGGAGGAAGTGGTGGATGAAGGTAATACATCAGATAGGATGTGAAAGGTAACCTAAGGTATACTTGAGCTGGGTAATCTGAGGAGCTATTTTCAAAGATGTGGGCAGAGTGTAGGGAAATCAGCATGGCATAGTGCAAGCCCAGAGCTGGGCACTGGGGAAGCCAGTCATACCATGGGCTGCAGGCAGTGTTGCCTGGGTGGAAGCCAGCCTGCAGAGGCCCTATAGGGACACAGCTGCAGCAACAGTGCCCTGGCCCCTGCCACACTCTTGTCATCTGGACCCAGCTGGAAGCCTCTGTGCAATGGAGCTGCTATAGAGGCCATGTAGGTTGGCTTCGAGGGGCTCAGGTCAGGGAACTGAGTGTAAAGTGAGCCCAGAGCCACACAGGGAGAGAGGTCAAGGAGGTCATCTGCAGAGACCACAGGGTCCGAACCCTGTTGTTCAGCTAGAACCCAGCTCAGGGCTGCACCAGGACCGGGGACGCCTCTCTCCCTGGCCATCAAGGCTGTGATGTTGGTGGGAAAAGTTGTCTCAGTGGGTCCTATCTAGCTCCAGCGTTGTTAAGATGTCACCGAGTGTCATTTGAAAATAGAATGCCCCTGGGCCTGCCATGGAAACACTATTGCAGGAGGAGGCGTGGCTTCCCGTGGCTGTGCAGGCAGCCCGTCTGTGGATGAAAGCGGCTTTCGTCTGAATGCCTGTTCGGCCACCAAGATAGTGCGGGCGTTTTCCAAGAGCACCCACGTGCCAGGCACTGGGTTAAGCTCATTCCAGACATCATCACATTATTTTATTCTCACATCAACTCTCCGTGGGTGGCCTCTTCTTTTCCCCGTTTTACAGATGGAAAGCTGACGGTCAGGTGGTAGTAACTGCTCAAGACCACATATATATAGGCTGGGCATGGTGGCTCACGCCTGTAATCCCAGCACTATGGGAGGCCAAGGTGGGTGGATCACTTGAGGTCAGGAGTTCGAGACCAACCTGGCCAACAGGGTGAAACCCCATCTCTACTAAAAATACAAAAATTAGCCGGGCATGGTGGCACATGCCTGTAATTCTAGCTACTGAGGAGGCTGAGGCAGGAGAATTGCTTGAACCCAGGAGGTAGAGGCTGCAGCAAGCCAAGATTGCACCGTTGTACTCCAGCCTGGGTGAAGAAGGGAAACTCCATCTTTAAAAAAAAAACCTCACATCTAGTAGGTGATGGAGCTGGTATTG
This sequence comes from Cacajao melanocephalus, assembly GCA_963573385.1. Taxonomy (NCBI): domain Eukaryota; kingdom Metazoa; phylum Chordata; class Mammalia; order Primates; family Pitheciidae; genus Cacajao; species Cacajao melanocephalus. The sequence continues at coordinate 8,750 of CAUYLG010074532.1, read as the reverse complement.
GGATCTGATGCCAGAAGCAGGTTTCACAAGTTCTCAAAGGAGAGAATGTCCAGGAAACCAATCAACTTAAGAACCATTCCCTCCATCCATCCCTCCATTCCGTGCAATAATCAGTTATAAGGAGAGCCGGTGTTTTCCGAGTGGTTACTGTGTGCCTAGCCCTGAGTTGCTTTCTCACACACTCTCTCAGCTCATCTTTATAGTAGCATTGGAAAGTAGGAACAATTACTACCTCCACTTTATCAGTTGTGAAACTGAAGCTCAGAGAGCCCAAGCAGCTTGCCCAAAGCCACACAGCAAGGAAGAGGTAGGACAGGCACTTGAAGGCCAGAGTTCCTCACACTCCCAAACCAGGCCCGGTGCCAACCGGTGTTGATACACACATGGAGGATGTCTAGGCCTTTCCTTGGAGGTGTTCCAGGTGGTGGACGGTGGCCTTGAGAATTTGCTGGCCTTTTTCTTAGAAAAGTGTTTCAGAAAACCCAGGCCCACCTGCCCATTTTGACAAACTTCCAAAGATGCAAAGCCAAGTGGTGATGTCTGCAGAGAGGTGGAATGTCCCAGCCCAGCTCTGCTGGCCCCACTTCCCTGCACTGGTGGGATAGGGCAGCCCCTCCAACCTCTTAGAGTGCCTCAACTTCCCCTTAAGGGGGAGAAGATACCTCTGGGGTACAGTGCTGCAGACGGGATCCCGGCCTCACTACAGCTTCCCAAGGACAGCAGGCGGAAAAGGTCATTTCCTTCCCTGCCCAGCTGTTGGGAACTGAACTGTGTTGTCCCCACATTTACACATTGGAGCCCTAACCCCCAGGATCCCCAAATGGATCCCCATATTTGAAGATAGGCTCTTCACAGAGGCCACTGAGTTAAAATGAGGTCTTTAGGGTGGACTAGGTCCCAATATGACTGGTGTCCTGATAAAAAGAGGAAACGCGGACACAGAGAGACAGACACAAAGAGATGTGAAGATGAAGGCCAAGATCGGGTGACGTGTCCACAGGCCGAGGAACGCCAAGTGCCAGCAAACGGCCAGAAGCTCGAGGAGAGGCGTGGGACCGGTCTCACCGCCTCAGAAGAAACCAGTCCTGGCTGCACCCTGATCCCGGGCGTCTGGCCTCCAGAGCAGTGAGATGATGCGCCCTGTGTCACGCGTTGCTACAGCAGCCCTCAGAAACTCATACTTCTCCACAAGCCCTCAGCAGGAGTGAGCTGCCTTCTCTGAGAAGGGGAGGCCTTCTTTGCCAGCAATCTGGGTTTTCCCACCCCATGTTTGAATGTTCCCTGGCAGACCACAGGAGGCAAGGAGATCCCAGAGACAGCAAGTTTTCCAGGCCAGACAGAGCCTGTGGCAATCCCCAGCATCCTCATTCAGGCCTCATTCAGTCTTCCTGCCAACCTTAAAGAGATTGGTGATTGCCCCATTTTACAGATGGGAAAGCAGGAAGAGAGTTCTTTGCCTAGGATGTGGCGGAGCTGGGATTCAGGTCCAATTCCCTCCTCTTCCAGGCCAAAGATAGAACCACCATGCTTTCCTACTTTCCAGGGGGCAGGACAGTGGCAATCCCGGCAGAGCTGTCCTTGCTCCCTGGGAAGTCGCCCACAGCTGGTGCACTGAGTCCTCCTAAAGCACTCCCGGAGCCAGGTACTGACTGAGAAAAGCCACCAGCTGCTATCAGTGTAGCAGGGCCCACTAGGCTCAGGCTGGCTGCCTGCCTCATCCTTGGATTTCACTTCCTGCAAAGCTCCTGGGCCACAAGCGACATGTCCCTATCCCTCTGCAGAGAGAGGGGTCTTGAGACAAGTGCTGTGTCTTCAATAGGCTCTGTATCCTTTATTTCTCCCATTCTTTCCTTGCTGGCTCCTTCCCCAAACCCAGCCTCAGTTGGGTAGTCAGCAACCAAGTCTGATGTCCATAGAGCTAGGTTCAAATCCTATTTTTGCCTCTGCTAGCCAGGTGGTCCTGGCTAAGTCATTGCCACTCCAAGTCCTCATTACCTTATTGGTACAACAGGGGTAATAAGAGCATCCACTTTATAGGGCCGTTGAGGGGAGCAAATGAAATAATGCTCATATTGCACTTAGCACGGCGCATCCTATCCTCATCTGTCTGGTGGGGGATGAAAACCCTCACCTCCAAGAGCTGTTGGAAGACTTGAATGAGGAAACACGTATGTCGCTGCCTAGTCACTGGTTGAAATTTACAAACAAACCAAGAGTATCTCCCGCTGCCAAGCTGCTCCGCAGCTTTCATGGAGCGGATCAAGTGAAACAATATAGGTGAAAGCCCCAGCACATGGCAGGTGCGCAGCCAGCGTCTGAACCTGAACAAACAAGCCGAGTGTTTGCCTAAGACCATGTGTACCTATGTGAGCGCAGCTCGTGTCGGTTCACCCGCCCGTGCTGCTTAGTGTGCATTTACTCAGGCAATCGATTAGGAAAGGGATCTCATCTCTCAGGGATGGTGTGGGGCCTCCCAGGCCCTGTCTTGCAGGGGCAAGACCTACCTGCCAGCAGCAGTCCCAATACAAACCTCAAAGGAGCTCTTTGGCGTGCTTCAGGGCTGGGTATACAAAGCTTGTGGTGTTTTCTTTGCTTGTTTATTTGGCTTATAACCTCCTGGGATATTCATCTGCTGGCTCTGTTCCCCTCACTCCACCCTGCACATGATGGGAGGGGACAGGGGAGGAGGTTGTCATCAACTTTTCTCTGTCCCCACTCTGGAATCCCCTTGGGAAGGTAGCCGGTCTCCTGTCTAATGGGATCTGGGAGTGGGAAGTCTCTTTACTTAATAGATGGGGATACTGAGGCCCATGAAAGGGAGTCACAGCTAATGAGAAGACGAGGCAGCATGCAAGCCCAGGGCTTCTGATCCCACAAGAGAGAACGTGGCTGGACAGAAGGAACTTACTGACTGACCCAAGGCAAAATGCGAACAGAGACCTCTAGGGGAGTCACAGTAGGATACCTCTGTGGTTGGACACTGTTTTCTCACTGAGGCTGAGAATACTAAGAAAAACACATCTGGGAGGTGAGGCAACTTGCCAGGGTCCCAGAGCCGCTGGACTGTGGTAGCAGAGTCTTTGAAGTCAGGTTTCTCCTGGACAGCAGCTAAGGGTGTGGGTTTCCCTGGGGTGAGATGGTGCTGGGGGTAGCCGACGCTGGCCAGGGGCTCTCCTTTCTGTTCGCCAAGTGGTTAAGTGTGGGCATGTGTGCTTAGCTGGTGGAACCCGGGTGGGTTGGCCTCACGCCCAGGTTCACCTGGCGTTGGGTCTCCACAGCCAGCCCCTCCCCAGTAGCCTTTAGTGCTGTTCCTGGAGCCCCCTTGCTTGCTTTTGAGCCCATCCCTGTCCAGTTCCATGGACCAAACATGACCTGAAGTCCACTCTCTCCCCTGTCAGTGCTGGCTGGAGGTCACTACCATCTTGTCAGTGTGAGTGGTGGCCACCTTCTCCTCATTCTTGCTGCCTGGGATGTAAATCCATTTCAGCCAGCTCACGGCAGACCAGCAGACGGTGCACTGACTTCTCTATCCCAAGGGCAGAAGAGGGTGAAGGTGGCTAACACAATGCTTGGCACAAGTGAGCACTCAATAGCCATCTGGCTTCTGCCACCCTCTATGTCTTCCTCTCCTGCCTTTCTCTCCTGGGCTTCCTGGGCTTCTGCCTCACTGGCCTCCCCACTGTTGCTAAGCAACACCAAGTTTGTTCCTACCCCAGGGCCTTTGCACTGTGTTTCCTCTGCCTGTTACACACTTCCAAGCTCCTCAGATCTTCAACTTGCTGTCTCCTTCTTGTCACTTAGGACTCAGCTCAAATGTCACCTCAAATCACCTTCCCTGACCTCCTCAGCATCCTCACTTACACCTTAGTCTAGGTCACAGCTGGCAGCCCTGGTGGCTCTCTATCATATCACCCTGTTTTATTTTCTTCATGCCATTTATTGCTTTCTGAAATGATTAATGTTTATCATCTCTTTCCTCCCCCTAAATGTTTAGCTCCAAGATGATGGAGGCCTCGACTCTCATATCTACCGCTATGATCCCATGTGAGGAACCGCCTGGTATGCTGGAGGCAATCTCTAAGTATTAGCTGGGCACACTAATGAGCAAATGCAGATGTTCTGAGCATACAATGTGAAGTCTGAAGCAGCTGGCCCTGCTAGTAAGACATTTCTTTGAAATCTTATGGTTTACCTTTAAATGTCATGTGAATTTTGCATGGTCATGCATTATATCCGTGTTTGTTTTAACTTTTAGACATGAGTTTTTGCCTCCGTAAAGATGAGAAAAATGAATGCTCTCGGAGGATGTATTTCATTTCTCCTGTATTCCTGTGAACTCTTGCACTATGTTGGAGAATCACAGCTCTGGCCCACATGCTGGCGAAGTGAACAGACTCTAAATATGACACATTATAGGGAAATGATCCTTCCTGCCCACTGTCCATGGGGTGTAGACTGGACCAACCACTTAGGAGAGCAATTTGGCAGCATCCAATAAAATGGAAAATGTACATATTCAAAAACTGTGGTAGATTGCAAAAAAATGGCCCCAATGCCTCCCCTCGCTGTGTTCATACCCTTCGCAATGTGACTTACCACTCTTCCTATCAAGAAGTGAGTTTTCCAGCCTGAGCAATAGAGTGAGACCTCCTCTCTTCAAAAAAAAATTAAAAATTAGTAAAGCATGGTGGCAGGCACCTGTAGTCCCATCTACTGGGGATGCTGGGGTGGGAGAATTACTTGAGCCCAGGAGGCAGAGACTGTAGTGGATTTTATTTTCCCACCTGTTAAATCCGAGTGGCCTCTTGACCTGCTGATAGAATGGAGCATGAGTGATGGTGAGCCAGTTCTAAGTCTAGACTGCAAGAAGCCCTGAGTAATTTCACTCTCTCTCAGGCCCCTACCCCCACCACGAGAATGAACCCAAGCCAGTCTGGTTGAGGAAGAAGGGCCATATAAAACAGAGATGAGTTTCCCAGCTAAGGCCATCCAAGACCAGTCAGCCCCCAGCTGACCTGCCAGCCAGCCCCGAACACATAAGTAACACTCAGCTATGATCAGTTAAGCTGAGGTCAGATCAGCAGAACTACCCAACCAACCAGTTGACTGATGAGAATAAATGTTGTTTTAAGCCAGTAAATCTTGAGTTGTTTGTGACACAGCATTGTCGTGGCAATAGATAACTGATACAAAAACCTGATGGTTCCACTCCTTGGAATCAGCAAAAAAAGCAAGGACAAGGCTGTTTTCAGCACCATTGCAACAAGGAACCCTGCAAGCAGACTTAAGTATCCAGCAGTAGGAAAATTGATTCATTAACTATGATTCATCCTTACAATGGAATTCTATGCAACAAAAAGAACAAGGCAGATCAACATGTACTGACATGGCAAGACCTCTAAGAGAGTTTGATGATTGGGAAAAGCAAGTTGAAGAATGATTTGTACAGCATTTTATCATGCATGTAAGAACACACCCATAAAAACACACACTGTGATGGGGGGGGACATGTCTGCAAATATAAAGAAGAGGCCAGGCATGGTAGCTCATGCCTGTAATCTCACCACTTTGGGAGGCTGAGGCAGGTGGATTGCTTGAGCTCAGGAGTTCAAGACTAGCCTGGGCAACATGGCAAAACCCCATCTCCAAAAAAAAAAAACCCACAAAAATTAGTTGGACATGGTAGCACGCATTTGTGGTCCCAGCTACTTGGGAGGCCGAGGTGGGAGGATCACTTGAACCTGGGAGCTGGAGGTTGCAGTGAGCTGTGATTGCACCACTGCACTCCAGCCTGGGCCATAGAGCAACACCCTGTCTCAAAAAAATAAAAATAAAGAAGAATCTCTGAGAAGAAACAAGTGGTCATAAAGGGATCCCTCAGTGCAGTCACGGGAGTCTCAAGTCTTACATAAGACATTTTTCCTATTCTTTGAAGACGAATGCATTTATGTATATTATTCACGTTATAAACCATTCCAGTTTTAAAAGTTAGGAGAGGTAGGGACAATGGCACATGATCTCCTAATCCCCTCCCAAATTTCCAAGGTCTTCTCATAGGAATGTCAAGGCCTTGGTTCAAGAATCCCCACATTTTATTTTCAAAATCCCATAAGAGATGCAAGCCTGTGAAAAGATACTCAACATTATCAATCATCAGAGAAATGCAAATTGAAATCACAGTAAGATACCATCTCCTACTAACCACATAGCTAAAATTTAAAAGAGTTCCAATATCAACTGATGGCAAGGATATGGAGTAGCTAGAACTCTTAGACATTGCTGATGGGAATGTAAAATGGTACAGCCTCTTTGGGAAAAGGTCTGGAAGTTCCTTATAAAACTAAACTTATATTTATAATATGCACCAGTAACTCCGCTGATATTTACTCTCCTGGTACTTACTCAGGAGAAATGAGAGCATATGTTCACCCAAAGACTGGAAACGACCTAAAATGGTTATTAGAAAATGAATGGATAAATTAATTGTGTAGCGTCCACATAAATTTAATACAACTTGGCACTAAAAAGGAATGCACCTGCCCAGGCATGGTGGCTCCCGCCTGTAATCTCAGCACTTTGGGAGTCCCAGGCAGGTGGATCACCTGAGGTCAGGAGTTCGAGACCAGCCTGGCCAACCCAGTGAAATCCTGTCTCTACTAAGAATACAAAAATTAGCTGGGTGTGGTGGTGCACACCTGTGATCCCAGCTACTCGGGAGGCTGAGGCAGGAGAATTGCTTGAACCTGAGAGGCAGTGTTTGCAGTGAGCTGAGATTGCACCACTGCACTCCAGACTGGGAGACAGAGCAAGACTCTGTCTCAAAAAAAACAAAACAAAAAAAGAAAAAAGAAAAGAAAGAATGGACCCGTGATACACTTAACAACGTAGGTGAATCTCAGAAACATTTTGTCACATGAAAGTAGTCTGATGCAAAAGAGTCCATGCTGGGTGATTTCATTTATATAAAATTTTAGAAAAGGTGAAATCAACATGTAGTGTCAGAAGGCAGGTTAGTGATCAGTTAGGGCAGCGTAGATATTGACAGATGGGGCAAGAAAAAACATTACTGGAGATATTCTAAATCTTGATGGGGATGGTGATTTTTTGATTTTATGGGTTTTGTAGGTTTTTAGTAGGTTTATCCAAACTGTGAATTTTATTGCATGTAGATTATATCTCAATAAAGCTGAGAGCATGCAAAAGACCTTATTCTTTCCAGCCAGCTCCATGGGTCCCAGCACTGCTGCCTCCTTAACTGGTTGCAAAACAGAAACCGGCACTCTCTCTCCTCTCTCCTTTCTCAGGCTCCTGGGCCAGTCTCCCAAGACAGTGAGTAATTAGCCGCGAAAGAGTCTTGGATGTGAAGCCAAAAACAACAGCAGTGTCACATCAGATGCTGAGACATCTCCAGCTAAGAGCTGAGCTCAGCCCCCACCCGCCCCCTCCGCCCCCAGCCGCAGCCACCAGCAGAAGGAAAACAGCCTCCTGCGGCTGAGCACAACCAGGGCTGCCTTTCTCCACCCTGTGTCCGCCATTCTGGTCTCATGCCGCAGAAGGCATTGCTGGATGATTGCTATCGTGGCTCATACTAACAATAAATAGGTCCTCCCAGGGGACTCACCACCCAACCCCCTTGTGCCAGGAACAACGGGAGGCCCTTTCCATATTCCACTTCATTCTCCCCTCCTGGTGTGCCTCAAGGAACAGCCACTGTCCCCAAGTTACAGGTGAGGAAGCCAAGGCTCTGCAACACAACTGCGCCAAGTAGCCTGCCTACCTCCCACCCCAGCCCCTGGAGGCCTTGAGTTCTCCTTTACAGGAATGCCCCCCACCCCCAGCCCAGTTCATTCCAACAGCCTCCAAGCTCCCCCTTCTCTATCCCTCCCTGTGGTCTGAGCCCTGATTCCCCTGTGTGGAAGGGGGACTGGGTAGGGCACAGCAGCTCTGTTCTCTCACGAAAAAGTCCCTCTTGAGGGCAGAGGTCCTAGAGGAAGAAGGAAAGGCTGTGTAGATTGACGACCCCCTGGAGGACTGTCTTGGGAGGTGGGTGTCTGGGAGTCCAGAGGCACATCCTGCCCTCTCTCAGGGGCCCCTGGTGTGGGGTCTGGATGTGAGTGGCTGGTGCAGGCTGTGGTTTTCCGGCTAAGTCACGAGGGCTACTGGGGCCATAGCCTCCAGAGCCTGCTTACAACTGGTCTACTCAGCCTCCAGTCCAAGCCGCTGAGCACAGATCTCAGGGCCCTGCACGTTCTGGGCCATGCCTCCTGACATCGGAAATGAGAACGAGCCCTCCAAGAGGCCCCGTATGACGTGCGCCTGTGACCAGCATTGTCTGAGGCAGTTGACCTAGTGGTAAGTGAGCAGCAGTGGAAATCTGAACAGTGTCTCCTGTGTGTTCCTGAGCAACCTGCTCAACCTCACTGATCTCTGAAGATGGGCCCGATAATAGGACCGGGGGTTGGTTGAGAGTACTCCACAGGACCATATGTGCCTTTCATGGCCCACGCTGGTCCTTCTGCCTGGAATTATTTTCCGCTTGTCAGGTGCTTCTTTTTTTTTTTTTTTTTTCAACACCAGAATTCTGACATTTTCTTTTTTTTTTATTTTTATTTTTTATTTTTGAAAGAAAGAAAAAGAGAGGAAAGAAAGTGAGAGTGAAAGAAAGAAAAAAAAAGAATGTAAGAGAGAATGAAAGAGGAAGAGAAAGAGGGAGAGAGAACGAGATTCTTGTTCTATTGCCCAGGCTAGAA
>CAUYLG010074530.1:0-64243 GCA_963573385.1 Cacajao melanocephalus | reverse complement strand
GCAGCCTGGGTGACAGAGTGAGACTCCATCTCAAGAAAAAAAAAGGAAAAGGCAAAAAATATAAGATACATTGCTTATTCCCAAAGCCTGCAGTCTAGCAGCAGAAAGAGCACAGTGATTTTTTTTTTTTTTTTTTTTTTTGCTAGAGTTTTGCTCTTGTTGCCCAGGCTAGAGTACAATGATGCAATCTTGGCTCATTGCAACCTCTGCCTCCCAGGTCTAGGCAATTCTCCTTCTGCCTCAGCCTCTTGAGTAGCTGGAATTAGAGGCACGCACCACCATGCCTGGCTAATTTTGTATTTTTAGTAGTGACAGGGTTTCACCATATTGGCCAGGCTGGTCTTGCACTCCTGACCTCAGGTGATCCACCCACCTCAGCCTCCCAAAGTGCTGGGATTACAAGTGTGAGCCACCTCACCGGGCCTTAAAGAGCTTTTCACGTCAAAGTCTATCTTGTGAACTGGCCAGCTGCCTTCTACCCATAAGGAGGAGCCTTCAAAACCTCATTTTTTCATCTGACACTGCCCATTTTTTGAGAGTGAGAAAGTCTCTAATTGAATAATGCAGACTCAATACCATTACCTAATTGTAAATGTGTTTAATATCAGCAGGGTTATTTACACCAGCATTTTTAAGAGGAGTTGATCACTTGATCACATTTCTTAATTTGGAAGACTAGTGTTCCCCCTACTCCATCTTCTCCCAGCCCCTACTAAGAGAAAAGAGATGTATGTGGACATGTGTTCCAGAGGCAGGTGAATCCTGCTTAGTAGGCAGAAGCCATCTGGAAACACTGGGCCAGATATTGGAATCTGCATGGTTAAAACAAAACTAAATGAATGATAATATACTAGACATTTAATACCACCAGAGTTTCATTTTCTTCCTTATTTGTGGTAAGAAGCATGGAGTACTGTGCCCCAAAAGAGACGAAGGTAGATTTCATTTATACCCTCTTGTGTGGAATGGCTCTGCCCAGATCCAGGTGCCCTGGGTGCCTATCTTGGGTTCTTCTCAAAGTAGCCTCTTTATCTCAGACCACAGTGTGCACACCTCCCTAAAGCTGAGAATTCCCCCCCCCCCGCCCCATCACATGTGCTAGAGATTACAGAACACTCCCCAGGAGGCTGGCAGAGGTTTATTCTCCCATTCACAGCTAAGAGGTTTCCAGAAGGGGGGATGCAAGCAGCAGATGTTCTCTGAAATTCCAGCAACAGCAAACTGAACATACCCAGGGGAAAGGTTGCTGGTCACATTTCCTTTTGCCCAGGACTTTGTTTGCCACTGTCAAATTGTAAAATGCTGCATTCCCAGCCACATCCCAAGGCACTTTCAGCTCAGTTTCACAATTTCTTTTAAAAAAAAAAAAATCACTAGGTTCTTATGCCCCTGCCCCCTTTTCCCTTTGGGCTCGAACTTCTTTCCCCTGGCTGCTGCTGCACTGAGATAAGGCTATGGTATTTTCCCTGCCATTCCACAATCATACATTATCATAAGAAAGTGCCAGGCATCCATCAGCCCACAGCCGCTGATTTGTGCTCAAAGTTCGGATTATCTATTCTGCTCCAAATCCCTTCAAACAGCCAATCTGATCAAAGAGAATCACATCCACCAGACAAAATTCGAATATAGCTCCATGCAATAGAATGACAGGCAGGATTTATTTTTTTCAAATATCCAAACTGCTTCAACCTCCTCATTTTGTCAGGAATTGTTCTTTATCCACAGAGCAAGACATGCTGAGCAGCCTTTTTGTCCTTCTTGCATCCTTCCCGCTGGGCTCTGCATGGGGAGTCATTTATGGAGTTTGCTCCTGGGGTAGCAGTCATTGTCCACCAATAATTCCCTGCCTGAAGCTTGCAGCAACCAAGTCTATCTCAGTCCAGTGCCAGGTAGAGGAGAAACATTGCAGGACTTGGATCAGTCTGACTTAACAACCAGTTGCTGACTGTGACGGTGTGTAACTGGGAGAAAGCCAAGATTACATAGCAGTGTCTTTAATGCTGGGGACCATCTCAGTGACTAAATTAAATCGAATATCCCCTAAATCCAATCATTCAGTTCATTCACTCAGCAAATATTTACTGAATGCCTTATATGCAAGGCTCTGTGGAACCAAAGAAGTATAGCATCAAGGAACTTGATATCAAGAAAGAAAAGATGTACCTGGGTTATAAAATAAATAAAGCATAGCAGAGATCTCTAGCTCAAAAGAGGAATCTGAGCCCCATGAACTCAACTACACCTTCTTCCCACCTCCTGTCCCAAATTCCTAGTGAATTGACCAAAGAATCTAGCATAGAATTTAGAGGGAAATCCACATCACTACCGGAAACTAAGAAAGGTTTGTACCCACTGCCAGAAACCTTGAGGGATTTCTAGAAAATGTAAAGCAGGTAAGTCTAGATGGAGGTGAGAGCTTATTAACATGCAGGTCACCACATTTGGAGGGCAAATGTACTAAAAGATTAAAGGGAAGTGGAAACCCTATAAGGCTAAATAAACCACAGAGAAATTGGCTAGAGGTAAGAGGGGCAAGGAGACAACCCAGCACTCTCAGAGTCCATCCATCTCCCAGTACCAAATAGGACCTATGAAGCCTGGACAAAAGTCACCAAACAGGAACCATGCAGTTCTATTTCAAAAGCTAGAAGGCGATCCAGAGGCACAAGAGTCCAGTGTTCTTTTTGCGACAAATTTCTTCGGAGAAATACGGTAAAAATTCACAATTTAGAAAATTTACACCTCCAATAGAATTTTATAGGAAGTTATATCTCTGAAAGAGTAGCAAGCATGCAAATTCTATCATTCTCCGTACTGAAGACAATGGAATATTATTTTATTCTTGACACTGATACAGAAATTTAAGTTCAATGTTTTGGGTTCTTTGTATTTAAAGGTTACCAAGGCAAGACTTAAAAACATTTTCTAAAGAGTTGTCGCCTTCAGGCTGCTAAATCCTAAGACACTGCCTTCCAAATCACCAGCTTGATTCAGAATGGCAGTCCAAGTCTGCAAATTTGAGCATTTCACTCACAATTCCCACTGCTGTTGACCTATCCGATGATGTAAGGAAAACTGTTTCACCACTAGAATATAAGGAATAATTCTCCCGTTAGCTGGAATCTCATAGTGTTTCAGTGGGAGAAAGTAAAGGTGACAAATCACCGACTGGAAAAGCCAAACCAACCACTCTTCATGAAAAATGAAGGTGTCACCCATGGAGGAAGATAATGAGACTCCATTTCCCACTGGTAGCATCCAGTGACTTCAGATCTAGGGCTGATGGTGGCTGCTTGAAGCTCTTGCCCAGGTGCACAGAGCAAAAGGGTGCTGAGGCGTTACAGCCCGCACTGCTACCACCAGAATCCAATGGGACGGACACTGGGCTGACCACTGGGCAGTGGGGTCTCCACGGAGGTGGAGCTCAGACAGAGAAGGACTCTGTCCTCACTGACTTTGGGTTCTTTTTTTTTTTATTCAGATTTTATTCAGATTGCCCCTGAATAAAAAAAGTGTGGCCGGGCGCGGTGGTTCGTGCCTGTAATCCCAGCACTTTGGGAGGCCGAGGTGGGCAGATCTCAAGGTCAGGAGTTCGAGACCACCCTGGCCAATATGGTGAAACCCTGTCTCTACTAAAAATACAAAAATTAGCCAGGCGTGGTGGCAGGTGTCTGTGGTCCCAGCTACTTGGGAGGCTGAGGCAGGAGAATTGCTTGAACTTAGGAGGCAGAAATTGCAGTGAGCCAAGATAGTGCCACTGCACTCCAGCCTGGTGACAGAGCAAGACTCCACCTCAAAAAAAAAAAAATTGTGGCGAGAGTCACCTGCAAGTGTCACCTCTGTGAGCAGGGACCTCCTTCTCTAAGCATAAACAGCCAGAGAAATAGTACCAGATAGGAAAAGACAATTGGAAGGTTTACTTGAACTTTTAGAGCAAATGTCCCCTACTGTCAACCCCTCCCCAGATAAAACAGTTACTGTAAGAAACAAGAGAAAAATATTTTTAATAAACTTTTCATTTGGAATAAGTTTAGATTTACAGAATGATTGCAAAGATAATATAGAGAGTTCCTGTATACACCTCACCCAGTTTCCCCTAACGCTAACATTTTATGTAACTATGGTACATTTGTCAGAACGTAAGCAATCAATCCTGGTGTGTTACTTACTAAACTCCGTACATTGTTTGGCTTTCACCAGTTTGTCCACTAAATTTCCTTTTTTGTTCCAAGATCCAATCAGGAAACCACATTGAATTTAGTCTTCACGTCCCCTGAGTCTCCCTTAGTCAGTCTTTTTCCTTGTCTTCCAAGACCTTGGAGTTTTTGAGGAGTAGTTGGTATTTTGAATGACCCTCAGTTTGGACTTGTCTCATATTTTCCTCATGATTAGATTAAGGCAGCTGGTTTTTGGTGGAAAATACCGCAGAGGTGGAAAGGGGCGTTTTCATCACATTGCATCAGGCAGTTCATGATATCAACATGATTTCCCACTGGTGATATTAACCGTAATCTCCTGGTTAAAGTATTGGTTACCAGGTTTCTCCACCATGAAGTTAGTTGTTTTTTCTTTCCAAGAGAGTCTCTAAGTTCAGCTTATACTGAAAAGAGGGGGAAAGGCAGTAAGCTCCACTTCCCAGAGGGGCTTTATCTAAATATACGATTTGAAATTTTTCTGTAGGAAAATTTGTTTTCTCTTTTTTTCTGCCTGAGCCCAAGAAAAATGTACTTCCCCAAGGATCCCATGTTCCTTTTATTCAAGAATGGGATTTAGAAACAAAGATCTATGTATTGGTTGTGTTTGTTGCTACCGGAGTATCCTTTCTAGGATCTCTCAGTGGACAGAGCTAGGATGTATGTATATGTCTACTAACCACTGCATACACACATCAATTGTTATTTCTGTATCTATTCTGTGTGTGTGTGTTAAGGTAAACATGAGTTTGTATTGATGTCTTCCCCCCAGTCCAGTGTCATATGGCCCGTTCTAGCCTTTCCTTTTTGCTGATTTGTAATGTCTCCGTCCAGCAGTGAGAAACCTGGTTCTCACGATCCACCATCCATTAACTTCCTTGTTCAACCCCCAGTATATAAGTAAAGCAATCTCATTATTGTTAACCTGTATCTCCACAAAAAGCAATTTTACCAACAAGAGTACAGAGTTGATATCCAATTCCTTTTGTCTTCAGCCTTACAGTACCCAGTCAAAATATAGTTTTTCAAAGTTATTTAGATCAGTTTCTTGTTTTCCTCCAGCCCTTCAGTGATTCCAACTAACACATGTAATACAGTTAGATTCACTTGTTAGTCTACACTTCATCCTGGATCGATTGTCACATAGGTTTATTTTCTGAATATGCATACATTAAAGTCACTTTTATGATGGATAGTTCTATGAGTTTAGACAAATGCATAAAAGCATGCATTCACCACCCTAGTATCATAGAAAAATGCTTTTTTCACCCTAAAATTTTTTGTGCACCCTGTTTGTAGTCAAGGTTGCCTTTCTCCCAACCTCTGGCTACCGTTGATCTGTTTTCCAATTTGATGGTTTTGTCTTTTCCAGAATGTACATAAGCGGAATCAAATAATGTGTGGACTTTTGAGTCTGGCTTCTTTCTCTTAGCTGAATGCATTTAGGATTCATCCATGTTGTGTGCATGGATCACTCAGTCCTTTTCTTTGCTGGATAGTATCCCTTTGTACGGATGTATCACAATTTAGCCGTTGACCTTTTCCTGTTTTTGGTGATTATAGGATAAAGTTGCTATAACTATTTTTATACAGGTTTTTGTGTGGATGGAAGCTTTTAATACACTTAGGAAAATACCTAAGAGTGGGATTGCTGAGTTGGATAGTAACTACATGTAGTTTATAAAGAATTGTTGAACACTTTTCCAAAATGGCAATATAATTTTTCAAGAGAGCCTTTTCTTTTTAATTTCTAATCTCAGCAAAATTCAATGTTGACAAAACAGAATTAGACCATGATGAATAAAGAAAAAAATTGGAGAATGGAAAAGAGCAAAACAACTCAAATTAGTGCATTTGGTTATCAGTTCACAAAATCCCTCCAGAGAAGAGATGAAGATAATAGATAAATATTATGAGAGAGAAATAACCAACTCCATGGATAGATCCAATTAATCTAATATGTATGCTTACATAAAACAGTGTCTCCCAAAGGACATAAGCAATACAAACAATTATAAAGTCCCTTAACTGAAGTAGAGAACAGAAGACCAGGATAATTCATCAACTGATTTCAGAACTGTTTTCAAAAATAACTAAACAGTGGAAGCATATATTCTATTCTAATCAGGAAATAAAAAAGAAAATATAAATAAACAAAAATAAAAATGAAGGCAACACAAATACACAAAATTAGAAAAGACATGCAGAGAAAATTTAATAAAATAGTGAATAGTTTGTGCAAATCTATTCTGATATATTTTAAAATATAAATAAAAGGCAAATTTTTAAAAAATACATATTTTTTCGATTTACTCATAATTAAATCAAAACTCTAAATATAGCTGTAACTATAAAAGGAATCTTAAAAATGTATTGAAGTGCTACCTTTCAGAACAGTGCCATCCTAAAGGAATTTATGACTACTTTTTATTTCAAAACTTCATGCTCCAGATAATTCATATGTTATTTAAATTGTGCCCAGAACATATTATAAGAAAGAAGATTCTTGGTTATCTTCCAGGTCTAATATGATTCTAATTCAGTGATTTGTCAAAGCAGAGAAGGAGAAGCTGTTCCTCAATCTTATTTGGGAACAAAAATGTAAACATTCTAAATTAAACACTAACAAATTGACTGCAGAAGTGGATTAATAGAAATATACATCATCACCACAATCAGGCAAAATCAACTCGAGGATTATAAGGTGCTATGGTCTGAAAGTGTCCCCAAAAAATCATATCTTGAAACTTAATCACCAGTGTGATAGTTTTAAGAGGTGAAGCTCATAGGAGGTGACTAGGTCATGAGGGTAGAGCCTTCATGCATGAGATGAATGCCCTTATAAAAGGGCCAAGGGGAAACTAGTTAGGCTCTTTCTACCCTTCCACCAGTGAGGACCCAGCAACAAGGCACCATCCTGCAAGCAGAGAGAACTGCCTCACCAGACACCAAATACAGGTGCCTTGATCTTGGACTTCCCAGCCTCCAGAACTATGATAAAATAAATTTCTGCTCTTTATAAGTTACCCAATCTCAGATATTTTGTTATAGAAGGCCAAACAAACTAAGACATAAGGATATTAGGGCTTGTGGTAATATGACTCATCCCATTATTAGATAAAGAAGAGCATATTTCATCTCTACAAAGGCTGAAGTGAACTGAATAGGATGAAAAATCTATTTGCAATAGAACAAAAAACTCTTAATAAACTTGATATGATTGAGAATACATGAAATGATATGCCAAGATTGTACTGGCAGGTGAAACACTGAATGTATTTCCACTAAATCAAGACATGCCATGCCTGCTATCTCCTGTATTTTATTACTTTAGGAGTGACAGAAAATATAACACAATAAAGAATAAAATTTTGAGTCAAAAAATTATATTGTCTGTCAATTTTCATTAATTAATACACATAATCAAGCCTTCTACTTAAGAGAAGGGCTCAGTGTCTCAGATATTTAGGGCATTAACTTGTATTGCGTATCATTTCCTCAAAGGTTCATTAATTTTAGAGAAATTGTAAATGTACCAGATTTAAAATTAAGAGAAAGACTAACACAAGCGTAGCAACATCAGTGCTCTTGTATATATTCAGTGAATCTGTCACTTGTGAATCCGTCAAAGAGAAACTACTTTTTTCTCACTTCTTTAAGGCTGTCATTCAAATGTCACCTTACTGGACGGGCCTCTCCAGATTATTACATCCAAAATACCAGCCCCACAACTCCAGCACTTTCTAGCCCTTTGACCTGTTTTATTACTTTTCTGCATAATGAATATTATTACTTGACACTAAATACATTTCTTTTTATTTGTTGATTGTATTGCCAAACAAATCCTGTGCAACCATCAGCACCAAACACTAGAAGGTAAATGCTATCAAGATAGTGAGTAAACCAGCTCTGCAGACATCTCAGAGAAGACTGTTATGGACCAAGGAAGCAGCAATGATGTCCCTGAGGTGGGACAGCACCCACAATGATCAAGAACAAGTCTGGGGGACAATGTGCCTGGTCTAAGCCAGAAAGAGATGTGTGGGACATGAGGTCGCAGAAGAAGCCAGCAGCAAGTTTATGTAGGACCTTGTAAGCAATGCTGAGGGATTTAGAACTTAATCTAGATGAGATGGGAAGTATGTTCATTTGCTTATGTTTTCTTTTGAGGGAAAGTAGGCAGAAATCAAGGGCGAAGTTTTAATCAGATGAAGCTTGACATGTCTTTGTTGCATCCAAATGGAGCTGTTCAAAAGACAATTGGATACAGCAGTCTCAAGTGGAGGGAAGAGGACAGGACTGAGAGACAAATTTTGGAGTTATCAGCTTTTAGATATAAAACCACAAGAATAGATTAAGTTAAGAGGAATGAATGTGTCCAGAGAAGAGGTCCCAGGACTGAGCCATGACTCCGTCCTCCCTTTAGATAGGGATGAGAAAATGGCATCATCAACGGAAAGAGAAAAGGGGAAAACCCAAGAGTATGTGGTTCCTGGAAGTATCTCAGCGGGAGAGAGAGATTAACTGCACCGAAGCCTGTGGACACATTGAGCGAGACGAAAACAGACAAATGACCTGGGATTTGGCAATGCAAATGTTATTGACGGCCTAACAAGAGCGATGTCGGAGGTGTGGTCTGATTGGCGTTGATTCCAGAGAGAATGCAAGGAGGCTGTAGATGCAGCCACTACACAAAACTCTCCCAGAGAAACTTGGCTATAGGAGTTTGCGGAGAAACAGGACAGTAGCTGAGAAGTCTGCGTGGTCCATAGAGGTTCTTGTAAGACTGGAGATACGGTGTTCTTATATGCTGAAAGGAATGAGCCAGCAGATTGGAAAATGATCATCTAAGAGAGGGAAGGGAAGCAGTTGTAGAAGCAATGCTCCTAAGTAGTCAAGAGGACCTGAGATTCGGTGCACAAATGGACAGGGACACCTGGGATCAGGAAACAGACCATTTACCTCTCACATCAGAAAAAAAGTGGGATGTACGGGTAGAGGTGTAGGCTGCCTGCCAGATTAGGAGGTAAAGTATGTGGGCATCTTGCTTGCTTCTCTTCTTTGAGAAAAAAAAAGAGGAGAGAGGAAAAGTGGAATAGCTCTTCAGGAGATTGAATTGACTAAAGAAATATAGGATCATTCACCCATTTGAAATTTATAATTCTTTGTTTAAAATGGACCAAGCTGGCATTGTTCTGAACTCTTCTCTAGCCTGGCTGATTTGCATACAGACCGGCATGCCGCTGGTTCTTAAATGTAAGTTCAGTAGGTGATGTCGTCTCCATTTTACAAATGTCATGACTGAGGGGAGAGAGGTAAATGAGCCTGTCCAAGTCCCACTCATCGTAGTAAAACAGTTTTCAACTCCTAATCAGGTTGTACTTTGTATAACCAAATACCACAGGAATGTTGTCCATATATACTTTGGATTTTTATGTCATTTATTTTACTCTTTTAATACTACCCAATTTTCTTACCCAGGGAATACAGAGTAAACTCAGACCACTCAGAGTAATGATACTCTGTGTATCATTACTGCCATGTTCAACTTTCTTTTGGATTACTTCATGTAGGGCAACTATAAGATATTGCACAGGCAAAAGGAGTCAAACCACCATTTATAACATTACTCTAAATTCCGTGTTCCAAGTCATTGGCTTTGAAATAAACTGTTGGTGTTAAATTCATGGGTAGGAGATCTCTATATATGGAAATCTAGTTAAGCCCAAGTGCCCACTACATCATGATTCTGGCTCCTCTCCAGTGTATGATCTTCTTCCATTCCAGTGAATGTGTCTCTTTCTACATCACATAGTCCAGACCAATCTGGGGCCCAGATATCTGAGGCGCTGTAAGATTGTTCTTTACACTTTCCTCATGGTCAGAAAAAAAAAAAAAAAAAAAACTCATTTACTAATGATTACCGAACAATCAATATTAAAACATCATTAAGTATATTTACATTAAACGTTATTACTTTCATTTTGAAAAAAATTTCTTATATATAGCATATTTTTTTCTATAGCTTAAATGAAGAAAAAAAAGTTGCTCATCTATGTGTGTACTTTTCACATCCTGAAGAGTGTCAGAGGAGGAGTTCTGTAGGGTCAGGATGAGAATGATGAAAATGATCCTAAGTACTGGAATTGATTTTAGTTATAAAAAATGCCTGGACTGCAGGGTATACACACAGGATAGATCACAGGCTTCACAGTAAAAATATACAGGAAGACACATAGCTTTAGGGTAAAAAGCAGAGAATAAGGAACATTTGTAGAAGCAATGCGCATGTCTCACTTCCTTTGCACGGCATTACTTTACTGTTCACATGGCCTCCTAATTTAACCAGTTAAACTAAATATGGGCAACAATCCGGTTCCCAGAAAGTATCCATCCGCTGAAAAGTGCACCCTTAATAATGTCCTCATCATAACCTTTCAATTTAAGTATATCAGATTTCTTTTCAATTTAATATGTCAGAGGC
The DNA here is from genome assembly GCA_963573385.1 of Cacajao melanocephalus. Classification (NCBI taxonomy): domain Eukaryota; kingdom Metazoa; phylum Chordata; class Mammalia; order Primates; family Pitheciidae; genus Cacajao; species Cacajao melanocephalus. The sequence goes on along the minus strand of CAUYLG010074530.1, from coordinate 53,563 downwards.
TAGAGATTTTAAAGATGAAGACTAGAGCTGGGATCTTTGGGAATGAGTTTAAGTGAAGGGTAGTGTTTGGTTAAATTTGGACGCTGTGCTCTGGTGGTCTTGGTGGCAGTGCCTATGAGTGGTTTCCAAAATATTTCTTTTAGCACCAAAAGTTCTTTAAATTTTGACTTTACACAGATCCCCAAAGTAGAAAATAGAACAAAAAAGCAGTATTCACCATTTTTTAGTTCGAATCTATATCACTAATGAAAAAATGTAAAAAAAAAATAGAAATATTTAAAGTCAGTGCTTAAGATCGAGTTGTGGCAACCAATTTGTCTCCATATTTTGGTTGGTTGTGCAGAAAAATCCAAAATTCCATGGAAAAGTCACTGTATATAACAGGTCTGTCTGCTTGTTTTTGACGTGGGTAATGATTGCATATTTTGTTACTCAGGCCTGGCATAGACGGCAGGCAGGGAGGTCTGATGCTTGGTTGATGGCTTCTCTTGTGAAAAGCTGCACATATTGGGTAAGACTGTGATTCGGCAGGTCTTGAGAAGCCATCCAGCATTCACTCACCAAACAGTGGTTGAGCACCTGCCAGGATGAACATGTGACTTCTTGGCTTTCTTCGGGGAATCTGTACCTTGGATTCACATTGAGGATTGCAACAATTTCAATTCAGGATCGCCCAAATATAAGCCGGTATCTTTCAATGAGACAACACAGGCACTGTGCTGAGACATGGGGAAATCACCTGTAGCCAAGTAGCAGAGGCTGAGAGAGGAAGACAGAGGGCACTTGGAGGGTGTGGGGGATCAGGGAGTCTGCCTGGGTCATGCCAGCGTGACAGTAGGGTAAGGTCAAAACTCAAAGTGTGGCAGTGGAAATGGAGAGGAAAAGAGAATATTTGTCATTCTATGTAAAAAAGAAGTCAACAGAATTGATAACTGACTGCACGTGGGGATCGAAGGAGATATATGCTGACCGCAATTCATTTTTTAAACCTCAGAGAATATTGGTATAATTGATAGAAAAATAAAGTGATCACTTCAAGGATCACTCAGGAGGAAAAGAGCACACATTACTTTGAAGGTTACTTAACACACTTCCAGAATGCTGACCCTGTGCCCAGCACTGAGGTGAATACCTAGAGTAAATCACCACATATTCTCACAACACCCAAGGGAACCAAGGGAACCCAGGAAAGTTCACAGGTGCCACCTGCATTTTACAGATGAGGAAACCTGAGCTTGAGGAAGGGAATGTAATGTATATCATTCAACTGGACAGAAAAGAGAAGGGTGGAATTCTATGCAAAGTTCATCTCGTTCAAAAGCCTGCATTCTCTAAGAACTACCACTGTCACAGAGATTTAAAAAATTAATGTTATTTTCTGGCTATAACATAATTCAGGATAGCTAGTAATTATTAACATTAAATATTTATATTTTTCTGCATGCAATAGTAACATGTGATTTGTAAAAATATTCATATATAAAAGATAATGTAAAGTGTACAAAGTTCCAATAACCTCCTTCCCTCAGAATATCATTGTAAGTAGTATTTAATAATTACTACAGATTAAATTCTCTTAATTCTAGTTTTTAAGTAAATCCTATTACCTTACTGCTACACCTTGTTTCTTTGTCTAAAAGATCATCCACTTACCACACTCATGGCATTGCCTTCGGTACATGTCAATGGTTTAGTTTTTAACGAGGGAAAGAAATCTTCCTTCGAGTTCCCATTCTCTGGATAATCTAACTCTAGATTTAACTCATTTCTACCAATTTCCACATGTTTAGCCTTCAAGTCAAAGAATTAGCATCATAAATTCTGGTCTTGCTCACTTGGCACGGATGGGCATTTATTTCTTCATATCTGAATTTGCATAAACCTTCATGATCAACTTTCTAATTATTATCCAGCCTATACCCCTACACTTACAATCTCAGAAAAACTGATTCAGATTCAAAATACCAGGTATAAGGAATGTGTTGACAGGAAAACTATGAATGTCACTAGGGAGAATGCAGGGTTGTTTTCTTAGTGGTGAACTCATCCTAACAGGGTAAAAGGGTAAAAAGATGCATTGGGTAAAAAAGTTCTAAGCTTCATTCTTCATGTCAGTCCCTGCACTAAGCCCAGGGGATGTGGCAGTGAATACAATGAACAGTCCTGTGAAGGTGACGCTTGCTTTTCATGGGGAAAGACAAGCGAAGGAGCATGGAATTGACAAATTGTGATCAATGCAATGAAGGAAAGTCAGCAAAGAAAAATAGAATGAGTCAGGAAAGCCTCTTTAGAAAAGTGACCAGAAATCGTTCCTTTTAGCTGAGACCTGAAGCATTCAAACAAATTTGGTCTTCCATTTATCACCCACTCACTTCTTCAGTCTCCATTTTGACGGATCCTGATCTGTTCTCCATTTCTGCAACACTGCAGCTGAAATTCACCAGATAAAAATCATGTCTTCAGAGAGCCTGGATTCACTTTAAATGCATGAGCACAAATGTCAGCGGAGAACCCCAGAAATCCCTAGACACTCTAGAAATCCTACTCGCCCACTCTCACATGATGATTTTAATTTTTATGTCAATGATAAAATCAAATGTATCTTGGGAAGACTGTTTTATAGTCTCTTCATCAAGTTCTGAAAACCCATAGGATCTGTAATTTCATCTGTCCTTCCTGGAGTTCAAGAGGAAAAAGTGGCATCCTCTTGAACAAAAGGCAAATGCTTCCTCAGGTGTTCTGTGTTGGGGATAAAAATCTTCCTCCTTCCCATCTTAGGTTCATGGCTGATGCTCCTATCACAAAACACAAATTAACCAAAAAAAGGTCATACAAATGTATTGAATATAAGTTTTATGTGACACAGGAATGAAGACCCAGTGAGACAGGGAAACCCTGATGAAGAAGTGAATGGTCTTGGAGAAGTACGATTGGACAAAGGGTGTATAGTCTAATGGTGATTAGCTGGTGGGAATGTAGCAAGGCCTGTTTGTTAAGATTCTTCTGTGTCCCTGCATCTTCAGGGATAAAGATGTTTCTTTCCTCTGGGTATAGGGAAGGCATCTCTCACATGAGGGTCCTATGAACTGCTTCAGGGGAGAAAGGTGACAGTGACCTTCTGGCTTCTGCTGTTTTCCCAGATGCCATATTTGGTGCCATGTTTCGGCGTAGCGTGTCCTGTACACCTTCTCATGTACTCCTGTCACTCCTCCAATTAGCCCTCACTTCCTCCATCTCAATCCCTCCTTTACCAGATTTCCTTCAGTGTATAGACAACTCTCTCTCCATCCCATAACCTACCCCAATTTTTGCCCCATCTCTCTGCCCCTTCACACAAAAAAAACTTAAATAGTTGTCTACTCAATGGTTTCTCCACTTCCTCATTTCTAATCAACTCTTTAAAATTTCAAATGTAAAGGAAGTGATAAATAATAGTATAACCGTTATTCATGTTTTTAATATCCAGATTTCACAGATGTTAACACTTAGCTATATTTGCTCAAGATCTTTATCTTTTTGTTTTTAAGAAATAAAACATTACCTATATAATTGAATCCCCTTTTGGACTTCTTCCCAATCCTATTATCCCCTCATCCCCCAGAGGTGACCTCTATTCTGAAGTTGATACATACCATTCCGTCTATGTCCTTATATTTTGCTGCATCCACTTATGTCCAGAAATGACATGTAGAATTGTATAGCATGCATTTAAACTTAATGCAACTAATATCTTACTGTGCTTTGTCGTTTGCATCTTCAGTTGCTTTTTGTATCCCATTTCTTTCTTTGGTTTTATTATTATTTGCTGGAATATGTTCTTACGTAATTCTTTCAAAAAGAGTGTGTGAGGGGATAAACACTGTTACTTCTTGCATGTCAGAAAAATTATATATTTACTACATACTTAAATTATAGAATTTTTGTTTGTTTGTTTGTTTAAGACAGAGTCTCACTGTGTCGCCAGGCGTCAGGCTGGAGTGCAGTGGCATGATCCTGGCTCACTGCAACGTCTGCCTCCCGGGTTCAAGCAATTCTCCTGCCTCCGCCTCCCAAGTAGCTGAGATTACAGGTGCACGCCACCATGCCCAGCTAAGTTTTGTACTTTTTAGTAGAGACGGGGTTTCACCCTGCTGGCCAGGTTGGTCTCCATCTCTTGACCTCGTGATCTGCCCTCCTCGGCCTCCCAAAGTGCTGGGATTACAGGCATGAGCCATGGTGCCCGGCCAAATCATAGTTTTTAAATACAGAATCATATTTTCAAATTACTTTCCTCAGATGATTAAACATATTGCTCAATTGCCTTTCTGTAGCCGGTGCTGCCAGTGACATGTGATCTGATCCTAAGTTCACATTGGGTTTCTCTCTCTTTCTCTGTCTCTCTGTGCATGTATGTGTTGGCCTCTCTTTCCCAGCTTTAGGGATCTTTCTCTTTGTATAGGTGAGAGTTCTTTTTCACTTTATACTACTCTTTACATTTGAAGACATTTCTTTCCTTAATTTGAAGGAAATTATACCCTATTATTGCTTAAGAATTTCTTCCCCTGAATTTCACTATTCCTTCCTTCTGAAATGCCTATTAGCTTGACATTGGTCAACCTAGAGCTGTCCTTCCTTCTCTTTACTTTTTAGCTAGACATTTCATGCCTGTGGCCTTGTGCTCTGTGACGATTCTTGGGATCTAGTCCCCATTTTCACAAACTCTGCTTTCTAGCCCACCCATTGAATTGAGGATTTTTTGGGTTTTGTTTTCTAAATGTTGACAAGGTTTTCAATTCCAAGATCTCTGTTTCATTCTTCAATGTACAGAATATCCTCCTACATTTCTTGAAAACCATTGCCCTGTTCATCTCCCATTAATTCTGTTTTATCAGGCTGGTTGCACCTGGCTAATCTCTTCAGGCGGTTGGTTTTTCCTAAGTGTGTGATCCCCAAGTGCCTGCATGAGACCATGGTGCAAATTTCTGATTTCAGCCTTCTTCATAAAGAAAAAGGTGGGGCCTGCTGCCCCATGGAAGGTACCAGTAGCTGTTCTTCCACATGGGTGAGCTCTCTGTTCTAGGTGTTACCGTCATGTTGATGCTGGATCTCTGTCCCAGGCACTCCTGGACACTTTCCTGTACTCTCTGCCTACCCTAAAGTTCCGTGGGGGCCCGAGGGGATGCAGCATGCTGACAGGTCACCCCCTTGGTTGTTCCATCCTTCCCCAAAACCCCTCCGGATTGCCCCTTTTGCACATAACCACATTTTGGGGTGTGGCTTTTTTATCCAAACTTAACTCATCTTCTTTTCCCATCTTTCAGGGATTCCACAGTTTTAGTTAAAAAAGGCACTGCTTCCCCCTGCCCTTTCCAAACTATGATGAATTTGTTCAGTGCTCTTTTCTACAAGGTTTACGGCTTCAAACAAAAGGTGAAGGACTGAAACATGTGCACAGCTATCATAAATCAAAATTCTCTACGATGATGTTATAAGGGACCCCTTAACAAATTGTCCTACTAGAGTTAAAAGGTTTTTTTCTACCAGACAATTTTAGCATTCCACAGTGAGTGTGTAGTGTGTGTGCATCTTTTATCTTTCCCATTTCTCGGTTAGCACTTCCAGAACCATTTCAAATAACTGTAGTCAGGGTGGGTGGCCTGCTCAATCGCCTTTTCTTGCCATTCTGGTTCCTCCCCATCATCCACAGAAAATAAGGAGGCTTCCAACTGCTGCAGTCCTCCATGCCTCTAAATAGAGCTCATTAGATTAAGAAGAGACGCCTGACACACGTTGCATGCATATGCATCACGGCCTCTTTGTCTAGAAATTTGAAGTAACAATCACACAGATACGTAATTTAAAATGTCAATAAGGAAAATGGAGATCAATGTCAAGCAGCTGTAAGAGGCTGAGTTCTGAAGGACCTCACCTGGTTGAAGCGTGGAGAAGGGTTCCGGGCAGGAAGAGTACATACAGATGAGAGCTATGAGGGAAGAGAGACGGGCCACCACTAAGGGACTGAAGGCAGTCCAGGAAGTCTGGTGGGTGAAGTCCCAGAAAGAATACCTTCCTCCTTTTCTTCCTCCTCCTGTTCCTCCTCTTCCCCCTCATCAATATCATTGAGTGTCTGTACCCTACATTTCCCCAAAGACCTTACAGGTCTCACCCCATCGAAGTAAGGAAAAAGAGCTGAAGAGGAACCATACTCTGCAGGACACCGAAACCACATTAAAGACCTGGTTCTCATTCATAAGAACAAAAGGAATTAATTACAGGTATGAAGAATGGTCATGTGACAAGATGTGGCCATTAAAGGATTCTGACCTTCAGAGAATGGGATGAAGTTAGGTGAGATGAGAAGCAGGGAGACCACTCATGCAGCTATTTCAGGGCAGTACCCTGAACTACTCCTGACTTTAAGAGGAGTGCCATATTGATACAAAACTAAGTGGCCAGGCGCGGTGGCTCACACCTGTAATGCCAGCACTTTGGGAGGCCGAGGCAGGCAGATCACAAGGTCAAGAGATCGAGACCATCCTGGCCAACATGGTGAAACCCTGTCTCTACTAAAAAAAAATACAAAAATTGGCTGGGTGTGGTGGCACATGCCTGTAATCCCAGCTACTCAGGAGGCTGAAGCAGGAGAATCTCTTGAACCTGGGAGGTGGAGGTTGCAGTGAGCCAAGATTGCACCAGTGCGCTCCAGCCTGGGTGACAGAGTGAGACTCTACATCAATAAAAGAAAACCGAAGTATGATGGGTCATTGTTTACTTCAGATAATTCTGTTAGCCCTGTGAATGAAGGGCACTATTACTGCTAGATTTCTCAGAGTCTTTTGTTTATATTTAAAGTCAGGAATGGAATTAAATTATATAAATGACATTTTTTTGAAATGATTTTATTTATAACTAAAAGAAATTATAAATATGTTAAAATACATCCCTTACAAACGTAGGGGGAACCTCCTTGGTCACGTGGTATATTTTGTTTGCTGAGATGAGAAAACTTTTAAAATTTATATTACTAAGAGAAACTGCAAACAGTTTTCTTTGGAGAGGCATTCTCTGTATATTTTGGTTCGAATGTGATACTAGCTTTTTAATACAGATTGAGTTGCTTTCCTTCTTTCTCTCTGCCCAGTAGCAATCTAAATAGCAAAGGAATTTTATTGAATCCTGAAAGGAATTTATCCATGAAACCACCTAGGTGAAGACGTTTTTGCAGGGGGGAAAATGGTTCTTTAAAAACTTTTTTTATTTTTCACTTTGTTATTTATCCTATCTTCCTTTAATAAGGTTTGAAGACTCTGTAACTTGCCCATATCTTCCAGCTCTTTAAAATTATTAGCATAGACTAGAAAACAAATTTGGAAAATAAAATTTTCTTTCCTTAATTTCTTTGCACATATAAATTCATTTTCTCAGTCTTTGCCCTTATTCTGTTTTTTGCCCTTATTCTTTTTTCCCTTGATTAATCTTTCTAGAGCTGTGTCTATGTCATTATTATTTTCAAATAAGCCAGTTCTTAGAATGATTAATTCTGCAGTTTTTTCTGTGTGAAATGTATTAATTTCTGCATGCTTTCCTCCAGTCTCCTTATTGAAATTGTATTTTTCTACCATCGTGAGTTGAACATTTATTTACATTCATTTTTCTTATATAATTAATTCATTTTAAAACTATTCATCTTCCTGTGATTACTGCCTTAACCATATCTTAAATTTTGATATGCACTGTATTTAACAGCCTTTTAAAATCTAAAGTTGCCTGCTGATTTTTTAATGTGTAGACAATATCAATTTTATTGCTCTGACATTTCTTGATTTCTAATACCCACACTTCTAATGCAGGCTTAAAATATCATATATTGTAAGTCCCTTCATTCTTCTGCCTGGAGAGTAAAGCAGATTATGCTTCTCCTGTCTTCTTTTTCTTGCCTTTATTTTTATCACATTATACAGATCATGTGTTGGTGTCCACTTCACAAGATACTGGTTAGGAGTCATCATGCCCTCAACGTGCCAGTTCAGAGGTAAAGCATCCCTTGTAGAGTAATATCCAGACACACCTTTTTCTCATCAGTTACTCTTAAAGTGTGCTGAAACCCATGATTAAAATAGGTACTTTGTTTTAGATTTCAATACTCAATATTCTAAGAATGAAGTGACATCAGGAAAGTAATTGCTATGGTGCAAGATGTTGAAAGGGTGAATAATAAAAATCAGATGGATTTCTTGGAAGGAAAATACATTTACAGTTCAAACACAGGGCCTGAGTGGAGATACAGAACCAGGGGAAGAAATTAAAACACACAAGAGTCAAGGGTAACGGTCAAACCAGCTTGGAATGTGTGACTAATGGAGCGTGAGAGTCCAGCAAGACTAGAGGGCCAGAAGGACAGAGTTTCACCCTATGGTAGGCCCATTAAAGGTCTCGTTCACCTGAAGATATCATAATAATTGAAACTGCATATTAGTTGAACTTGCATGTTAAGTCCAATTAAGCCTATTTGCTTTATTCTATGTTTGTTTATATTTGCATTATCACTTGGCAGCCTCTGGGTTTTTATGACGCATTTTTGCTGCCAGATAAGCTTGAATCTATAAAAGTTGTGACTAAAAGTTTCTCAAATGAATGAGGGGATAGTCCTCAGCCACTGGAGTAGGTAGCCACGCCCCTGCTCTAGAAAACCCTCATTCTTGGACGCACTCTGCCAATTTGTCGTCTTTTACTCTCCATCTCTGTGGTAGTACTCTCCAAATGGCCTTCATCAACTCAGCCCATTCCTGTACGTGCCTGCTGCTTCTTTAGGAAAGAGGTGGATGCTAGCTGGGCATGCTCCCAGCACTTTGGGAGGCCGAGGCAGGCAGATCACGAGGTCGGGAGATCGAGGCCATCCTGGCCAACATGGGGCAACCCCGTCTCTACTAAAATACAAAAAATTAGCCAGGCATGGTGTTTGCATCCCTGTAGTCCCAGCTACTCAGAAGGCTGAGGCAGGGGAGTCCCTTGAACCCGGGAGGCAGAGGTTGCAGTGAGCCGAGATCACGGCAATGCACTCCAGCCTGGAGACAGAGCAAGACTCCATCTAAAAAATAAATAAAAAAAAAGAAGTGGATGCTAATTCCCCTCTCCTTGGTCTTAGTGACTTGATAACCCACAGAATGCACTAGACGTAGGACTTCTATGACTTCCCAGGATGAGTCATAAGAAGCATTGCAATTTCCACTTGAGTCTCTTGGATTGCTCACCCCTGTGAAACATCCACCGTGATATAAGGAGCCTGTGTCACATGGATATGCCATGTGTATGTCTGCCTGTCAGCAACCTCGGCTGAATTCTCAGCTGGCATCAACTGACAGACTTTGAGTGGACCTTTTTGGCCATTCAACTCAACTGGACCTTCAGTTGACTGCAGCTTCATTTGATATTTACCTGCAATCATGTAAGCGTCACCAAATGAGAAACAGCCAAATCCAATCAATGCATAGAACCATGAGAAAGAATAATAAATATTTTATACCACACAGGTTTGGGGTAGTTTTTTTACATATACAGCAATAGATAACCAGAATATTCAGTTATGTTTCAACGACCCAAATAACTACCCTTCTGAAGGATGCATACATTTCTTACTTCTTTAGATATATAGTGTATTCTTTCAGGTTAAAGTCAAACCATGCTTACTTAGAGCAATTATACCTTCAATATTTCTGCTTTGATCCATTATTACGCTATTTATTGCTCAAACGGCAATATCATTTTTAGTTTCTTATTGAAGATGAAGATACCTCATTTTTGTTCCCATTGATCACCTAATAGTAATTATGGTGAAACTCCAGGCTCTGATTTTAGTAAACTGCTGAATTTACTGTTCAATTGAGTTGCTGATCAACTCCATAGATACTTATCAACTGTCTTTTATGTACTGTTATTGTAGCTGTATGACTTGTGAAATGAATGTATTTCTGTTCTCGAGAACCCTTTAGTTCAGGAGAGAAGATAACTCAAATATAAAAACGTTGTAATTCAAGGAAGAATGTGATGGGTCTTAAGCATAAGAGGCACATATGAAGTCACATTAGTGCTCAAGAGAGAAAGAAGGCGAGTATCATTCAGGAGACAGCATAGGGCAGGAGAAAGTAGAGAAGACTTAGTTTGTATCTTAGATCTACCACTAACCTGAACAAACTATTTAACCTTCCAAATTTATAATATATGGAAAAAGACACTTCATTAGCCACCATTCATCTACCCTTTTTTTTTTTTTGAGCAACTACTTTACAGAATTGTGAGATTTAGATAAAATAAGGGAAAGAAACTAGTGGTAATCTCAAAAAAGGTGCTTTATTGATGTTGACTGGTGTTATTATCATTATTATCACCCCTTTCAATATTTAATTAGTGGTTTCAGAAAAGACTTAATGGAGAGATGGCATATGAGCTGAGACTTTGAAAATGTTCTTACCTTACACCATATACAAAAATTAACACAACATGGATCAAAGGCCTAAAAATGAGAGCCAAAACTATAAATTTTTTAGAAAAAAAAACAACTTTTTGTGACCTTTATAAATCTTTGTGACCTTGGATTTGTCAATGGATTCTCAGATATAATACCAAAAACGTAGGCAACAAAAGAAAAAAATAGATATATTGAACTTGATCCAATTAAAACTTTATGATTCAAAGGACACTGTCAAGAAAGTAAAAAAAAAAAATCCCACAGAATAGAAGAAATTATTTGCAAATGATTTATATGATAAGAGATTCATATCTAAAATATGAATGATTACAACTCAATAAAAAAATGATTCAAACAATTAAAAGTGGGTCAAATATCTGAATAAACGTTTTTCCCAAAAATATATGCAAATGTCCAACAGGCACATACAAAAATGTTGACCATACAAAAATGTTGACCATCATCAATCTTCAGGGAAATGAAAATCAACTACAATGAGATACTACTTCACACCCACTAGGATGACTGTCATCAAAAAGTAAGGTGATAACAAGTATTGATAAAGAAATTGGAACCTTCATACATGACTGGTAGGTGCATAAAATGGTGCAGATATTTTAGAAAACAGACTTAAAGTTCCTCAAATCTTTACACAGAGTTACCATATGACCCAACAATTCCACTCCTCGAGATATACCCAAAAGAACTGAAAACATGTATATAAATTAAGACTTGTACATAAATGTTTATAGCAGTGCTATTCACAATATCTAAAAGGTGGAAACAACCCAAATGCCCATCAACTAATGAATGAATAAATAAGATGCCATGGAATATTATTAGGCTACAAAAAAGAATAGGTATACTGTAATATGGATATACCTTGAAAATATAATGTGAAGTGAAAGAAGGCATCAAAAGACCATATATCATGTAATTCCATTTATAGAAAATATTCACTTTGGGAGGCCAAGGTGAGTGGATCACCTGAGGTCAGGAGTTCAAGACCAGCCTGACCAGCATGGAGAAACCCCATCTCTACTAAAAATACAAAATTAGCCAGGCATGGTGGTACATCCCTCTAATCCCAGCTACTCAGAAGGCTGAGGCAGGAGAATCGCTTGAACCTGGGAGGTGGAGGTTGGGGTGTGCTGAGATAGTGCCATTGCACTCCAGCCTTTGTGAAACTCCATTTCAATAAAAGAAAAAAAAAGTCCAAAATAGGCAAATCTATAGAGACAGGAATCAGGTTAGTGGTTTCCTAGAGGTGGGGGGAATCAGAAGTTGGGTGATACTTAAAGAATACAGAGTTCTTTTCAAAGTGTTAAAAATGTTCTATCATTGATTATAATGATGATTGCACAAGTCTGTGAACACACACAAAAAACATTGAATTGTACACTTTAGATGTGAATCATATAGTTTAGAGGTGAATCATATAGTGAATGATATCTCAATAAAGCTGTAACCAAAAAATGATGTCAACTACCTCAATAGGTGGGGGTAAGGAGTAGTGAGAGGAGGTGGGACTCCAGGGATCCAGTTAGAGGCCATATGTAAAATGAGTAGAGGTGGGACATTATCAAGCAGAATATATTTGTAGATGAAAAAGTTGGTAATTAGCCTGAGGTGAGGCAATACAATAGAATGCTATAAGAGCCACACACTCATTAAAGGTTGAACCTACAACTGGCACAGCAAAAAAGCACTGGAGACGTGAAGCAGCGTAGTGACAACAGAAATGGAAAGGAGAGGGCACAACCAGGAAATACTGTCTGCCATTCTTGAATTAATAAGACATTAATTGTGTCTGTTGAGTGGAGGCTAAAGTGTATAGGAAACCCACGTAGGATTATAGAGTTTTGAAACTGAAAATAGGAAAAATGATATTTAATAGAATTCAAAAATGGGGAGAAGATGCTGTTTTGGCAAAGCGGGGCAGCAAAGTAAGTTTGGACAGACAGACCGGAAGTGGAGAAAGTGACAGAGAGATAAACATAGGCAGAACCCTGAAAATACTCACATGCCCCGTCTGTGAAATGGGTCTAACAATACCTTACTCTTATAGGGCTTTTTATCGTTGTTGTTTGGTTTGGTAGGTGATTTGGGGAATGAGTGAGGGTTGGGAGAGTTTGGCATTCATTGTTTACCATGTGATATGGTTTGACTAATTTTCCCCTCCAAATTGCATGTTGAAATTTGATCTCCCGTGTCGGAAGCGGGGCCTTGTGGGAGGTGTTGGGTCATGTAGGCTGATCTCTCATGAATGGCTTGGTGCTGTCCCAGCGGTACTGAGTGAGTTCTCTCTTTTAGTTCCCATGAGAGCTGGTTGTTTAAAAGAACCTGAAACCTCCTCCCCTCTCCTTGCTTCTTCTCTCACCATAAGACACACCTGCTCCCCTTCCCTTTCCACCATGATAGAAAACTCCCGGAAGTCCTCATCAGAAGAAGATGTTGGTGCCATGCTTCTTGTACAGCCTGTAGAATCATGAGCCAAATAAACCTCTTTTCTTTATAAATTACCCAGCCTCAGGTATTCCTTTATACCAGTACAAAAGGAACTAATGTACCAGGCATCCAGCATTCCCCTATGTTGTTTAACTTTTTTTTTTTTAACATGCAGTGTTTTATTTTCTCACAGCAGCCCCGTGGAGTACATATTACTTTTATTATCCTCCAATTTTGAAACCAGATCTGTTTGGTTCATAATTATTTCTACTGTCCTTTGTTGTAAAATCAATGAGGCAGCATGTCTGAAAGCCTAGCCTAGGGTCTGGCAATCATAGGTGCTCAACAAATAATAATTTTCTTACCCACACCTGCATCAACCTGTTCTCCATTGTTGTTGATCTTGTTTAAAAGCCAGGATTTATATTTATTAACCAGAACCTCCCTGCTCCCTCACCCACTTTCTTTGGCATAATGCAGTTGGTACCTCAAAACTTCATTCCTCTGAATGAGTAACTTCCTTATCTCTGATCATTCCATTCCTTGTACATCTGCACCTCCCCTGCTCCTTTCAATCCCTCCTCCTGACTCCACCAATATCTCTTTCGGCCTTGGCTGAACCACCGGGGTTTAATAAAGACAAATGTGTATTGGATTTGAAGCTACGGTTAAGTGCTTGTTGGGAATTTGGTGAGGCCCACCCACACACCCATCTCATTTATAACTAATGTCACTGGAATCAAGACTGCTAAAAACAGAAAGATTATGATCCCCCACCACCCTCTCCAACGAATCTGAAATACAAGAGAGGAAACTGCAGAAGGCTCATCTCTGTGAGATGTTACAACAGTAAATTGTAGCTCATCAGAGCCAATTCCTCAAGCAATTTGCTGTAATCTAAACCAGAATTTCTCATCTACGCTTTTATGATTCCATTTTGGGGCTCTGTGATGAAGTTGAGCAGCATGTCCATATGTTATCATCCTAATGAAAACAATCAGAGCCTGGTGACTATTAATCACTTGGCCTTATCATCCATTCAAGGAAAGCCTTATTAACCAAAAGTCATGTGTTTTGGTCCTAAATTCCAAAGACAAAAACCGAAGAGAGAGGAGAGAAGTGAACTAAAAATTCAATTGCATTGAAATTTGAAAAATGAGTAGTATCTTGTCAATGATTCTTTAATTAAACACTCACGGAGTTTGAAATAAAATATTCAGCCCTAGATGTGGTTGTCTGAGCGTGTTTCTCTTTTTTTTGTTCTTATCATTCTCGGAGTTAAACATGGGTTCTGGAATTCCAGAAAAAAATGAAGTAGCTTTAATCAGCTTTGCAAATAGTGTCCAGAAATTATTAGGCCCTATAGAAACGACTCATAAACACCTAGATGCATTCAGCTTAAAGTTTTTCATAAAAGGAAAACAATGTATAAACCATTTAAGAAACGTGGTTTGATTAGAAGCCTGGTAGATGAATTATAGAATAATTGTAAGTGATTTTACAATGCTAATTTCCATAGGCAGGGGCTGAACCCCGGGAAAATTGATTTCATAGCAAGAAAACCTCTTGGTTAGAGACAAATTATCTGAGCAAAGCCATGTCACACCGTGCATTTCTGTAACCTTTAGTTCTCCACCATCTAAAATAGACATTTGGGCAAAGGAAAGTTACATGGAAAATAATTTTAGTAGCTATGCATTATTTTGTTTTGCTTGTCATTTTAATGGAGGGTACATTTTATTTGAATCAGTGTTTCTCAAAATGAGTTCCACAGAGCGCAAGTATAATGTAATAATTCACGGGGGAAAACGTCTGGGGACAACCCACAGTCAAAAATGTTTGGGAAACTGTTACATTCTTTACTCTTCTTTGAATTGCCCAGTCACATTCACATGGTAGGGACTTTGAGAAGTCTTTCAGCAGAGAAAACGTCCAACTTTCAATTTTAACTCAAGTTCTCTGAAACTTATTTGACAGAGAAAATGTGTGTCCTTGTAATATGTATTAAAACGTTCTGAAAATAGTGAGTGTTCCACAAAGCCCATTTAGGGGAAACATCTGCCCTCCCAGGATGCTATGCTTGGAGAAAATCTGCGGAAGTGGTCCATACACCCACAGCCAGGCACTGGTATTCATTCTGTGACAGTGACCTAATTTTCAGGCACAGCAACTTAGGGAGTTACAGTGATGGGCACATGTTAGGCACTTAGTATTGGTTCAGTGGGATAAAATTCAAGTTAATAAAGCTATTTAAATGACTCAGACTAATAACTGGCCCCGGCCCAACTGCTGCTTTCACTGAGACACGTGTAAACTGTGTTCAAATTGGTGACCTGACTGCCATCTGGCACAAATGGGCTTTGTCCCCAAATCTCTAAGACACCAGCAATCTCAGCAAGCTCTGCATTATGTTGAAGTCCTGGACAGCTAGAATGCTTCATAAAGTTGTGAGGAATAAAAATGAAAAAGACCACATGTGTATGAAAGAAAAAAACAGTCCCCAGAGTACAAATGCTGAGACGATTCTAGGTGATTCTGACCCTAATGAGGAGATAACTCTTACTTTGGCTGGGAATGCTATGAACTCAGAAGTTCACAGTACGCTCCGAGACCTGGTAAGAATATTAATCAAACAGGCTATATAGAATTTCAAGCCAATATCACATGGCATTGCAAAAATTTTCACTCCTCCCATTGACAGGGACTATAAGAAACATGGAGGCCCAATGAAAGGGAGAATAGCAAGAGGAGAAAGTAAGTTAAGCAGTGCTCAGCCAGGCCTCCTGGGACTTCCAGATCATCCATGAGGGGGAAAGTCAAAGCTTTCAAGCTGAAAAGAAAATTTGTCCCAGCTGCAGAAGTGTGCCAGGTTGTACAGCCTGAGCACTGCCCCAGACAGTAACTCTGGACTGGGTCACCTCTAGGATGCTGAACATAACAAATAATATCTGGGTACACTTCAAGGGAGAGATCTAAACTTTGGCAAGCCATGGAGCAGGGACTACCCTTCCCCAGTAGGTCTGCAGGAAAATGAAAACAAAGCACATATTAGCTGGACCTTTGACCCAGACCCCTGTATGGAATCAAATGAACCAGGCTGGCCCCTTGGAGACAGCTTTTAGCCAAATGAGGTCAGTGTGAGAGGCCAAGTAGAGAGAGTAGACATGTCTGCCCGGAAAAGCAGAGCGTGTGAAGGTGAGAGTGAGCAGTGGAGCACCACAAAGCTTGCACCAGTGCCCAAAATAGGCACCCAATGTTTATTTCCTGGGACGGGACAGAGTAGGAGCCAAGCCTCAGCTTATGAAAAGGAAGAGCATCCAAAGGAAGAAAAAAAGAAAAACAGGACTAGGTCTTCCCTCAGAAGTAGCCGGCTCAGACTTTCACTCATTCATTCATTTATTCATTCATTTATTCCACAAATATTTAGTCAATACCATGAACAGTTCTAGGCTCTGTGACTATATCAGCCAACACAACAATGACCTAAAACCCCTCCTTTTGTAGAGCTTATGTTCTGTTGGGTATGGAAAATCAACAATAAACATAACATGTATTTGTATATTACATATTGTATGTATATTATATTTTGCATTAGATAGTGACACATGTTATGGAAAAACAAATAAGCGTGGTAAGGGAGATTGAGAAATGCATTTAGCCACTTTAAATAAGGTAGTAAGCATGGACCTCCCTGAAATGCAACGTCTGAGCAAAGACTTGAAGGAGCTGAAACAGTGAGCCATGTAGATATGGGGAAGGACATTCCTGGCATAGGGAACAAGGGACAAAAATCTTGGGTCTGGAGAATCCCTAGAGGTTATAGGGATGCTCGATAATAGGGTCACATATTATAGAAGGAATAGAGTGTTTCTCAATGCCTATTATATAGGATCCAGACTAAAGAAGGGAAGTCAGAGGAACAAGACAGACCACCCCATCAGCTCCAGTGGAATGTCCTGGCCCTGACCACACCCATAATGCTCCTCCCAGGGTGGGGATGGGGGCAGGGTGATAAGGTGCAAGCCCCTACAGAATCTAGTAGTGAAGAGATGAGAGTGAGCAGTGGCCCAGAGAAACAAGAGTCCTTGATCCTGACCCTCCAGAACATGGGCACTTGAGTTTTCAATCGGATGTGCTACGTGGAACTGCAACTAGTGACAGCAGTGAATGGAACAGGCTGTGTCTCAAGGTAGTTCCATAGGAAAGGTGCCAGCCCCAGATAACAAACCTGCAGTTGTTTGGGACTAGTTGCAAAGCTTTGCTCTCCCTTTGAATTAGGCAATCTAAGCCTCCGCTTAAAACCTGGGAATGCTTAAAACTCCTTCCCTGGAGACTTGATTCAATAATGCTGGGGTCAGACCCAAGAGTCTTAATTTTCACAAAGGGAATTTAATGTGCCCCCAGGCATAGAGCTGTATGTCCACACCCTGTGGTCAGCTGCATGGGGACCTCCAAAAAGGGTTGTCTTTAGCCTGCCACCAGCTTACCCCTTGATAGTATATTCATGTCTCATTCTCCAATGAAAAGCTTTTGACCTTAGGGATGGAGGAATTTAATATAATCTGGAAGAGCCAAGGACTTTGTATTTTAGTTTCTTTGGCTCTGCATAATTCCCGTAAGATATCCAAATATTACATTTTCCTGTGGCTTGCCCTTTATGTTTTAATTCACAACACCTCTCTGTAGCCCTCGTTGAATATCTGGGTGACAATACATTTCTTAACACTTAGAAATAAGCCCACCACAGCAATTACAACTATAAAGTACAGCTGCTAACAGCATGCGATCCAAGTTTCCCAGGCTCTCAGAAAACATCAAAGTTTTCTGTTGCCAGAAACTTTGGGTGGAAAGAGAAGTGAAAAGGAGCCTTCTGATCCAACATGTGAGCCGAGAAATGGTGAGTGGGTAAGATTTATGAACTGTGAGCCGTCGTCTTTGGACGCCTGGATGGCCAGGAGTGAGGTCATCAGAAAGCAGGTGCGCGACTCTCTAACAGGTGTTTCCAAAGAGCCTTTTAGCCTTTGCTGTGCTACTACCTGGAGTCAAAAGGTGCAGACATAGGGCAGAGGAATTCTCAGCAATGGTGCTAAATCAACACAAATGTTCTCCTAAAGGAAATTGCTAAGACTTAAAATTGTGGTCATGTGATTGGAAAAGCTATTTAAGAAAACTGACATTACTTCAAGTGTGTGCCAAGTCTGAAGTCTGAGAATGCTCTAAAAATTGGGAGGGTTCTTCAAACTACAAAGAATACATTTCTAAAAATGTGTGGCTTTGTTGCTCTTGCCTTCTCTCGGGTTCGGATGTGAATGTGGAAAGGGATATAAACAAAATCATGGATGTCCCTCTCAAGAAGAGACTACATGTGGCTCAGTCTGCTGAGCCTGTCTTTGAGCCATCCACTGTCTTTCTCCTATTCTCAGTCTGTGGGGTTTGAGAGAGCCGACTACACCTGCGCTCTAGGATTGGACTTACGACTTGCTATCCAACTGCTATCTGTAATTCCCCGAGCCTTCTGCAGAATTATTGGAAAAGAGCTCCTGAGCCACTTGGAAAGGAATCTTAATTATCTGGACCTCTCTTTGGTACCATGGGTAGAAGGCCACCTTGAGGGCAAAGCCAATACAGAGAACACTAGAGGTGACAGAGAGAGAGAGCCGCAGAGTGCTGAAAGCACTGAGACCCTGGTGCTGGCCATGCCTAATGATTCATCTCTGATTTGATTTTCATGAGATTCCCCTCTTGGCATAAGGCACCATTTCAGATCAGAAGATCCAGAATTCCTCATTTATCCATCAAACAAAAATGTCCTAGTAACTTATTAAAATAATATATCTGTGGGTTATAGAAAGAAGTCAGGAAATCTGGGATGGAGCCCTGGGTTTTTTTTACTCCTGTGGCACTCTTAGTTAATCATTTATAGTTTGAATGCATCAGAAGTCCTCGTTTATAAAACCAGAGGGTAGATCAAGGTCAATTCTCAGTTCCTCAGTTCTACTAAATTATTATGAACTCCGTGATCTTATACCCTAACACCATCTTTAAGTTCCTATAATTTCTTCTCTATACTTAATTGCCTGATGATATTGCTCACTCTAAATGTGTTCATTTATAGAAGAAATAAAAAACTTGGCCTCATAAGTTTTAGCAGTATTACTTTGTATTTATGATTAATTCTAATTCTTGATGGCCAGTAGGAGCAAAAACAAGGGTACTTCCAACAAAACCCATTACTGGAAGCAGCTGTCTTGTCAAAGAGCAAGCAGAGTGTATCTGGAGATGTTTGATTGAGGTTCCTTTTCCTATACCCACATTTAGAGCCTCTCTCTCATCCCTAGACTCAAATCTTGGCCTCATCCTTCACATATCTTTGAGATGAGTGGGACAAAAATTCTCTGCAGACAAATACAGTAGTGCCAGGAAGCCTTTCTGGCTGTCTCTCACTCAGCTTTCATGTTCAGAGCACAAAAGATATCTTTTCTGTTCACAGCTTACAAAGTATTCATGTGTACTTGTTCCTTCACCTGCTGTCTCTAACCCTAGAATCCTGGAAGTATATCCGTATGCGATTAGTGGCAGCTAAATGTCTCAAAACTAATAAAATTACCCTAGAAGGAATTGTTCATAGGTAATTTGTAAAATGAGGATACCCTGACATCTTTTCCCTTATCATTAGACAGCTGGAGAGACAGAGCCTGGCTTTTGTTTTAATAACAAACAAAGCTCCATGCGATTCCTCTAACCACCCTCACAGGAGGAACTAAACAAGCCTATAGACCAGCAATAAATGTGGACTCACCTCACCGAATAGGCCTTTTCCCACTTATAAATCAGAGATAACGAAATTTGCCAGGTTTCTGCTTTAAGCTCCAAATGGGAGTGGAATTGTGGGTCAGGGAGTAAATTGCTATATAAATGCAGTACATTGATTTGTGAGCATTTCGCATTTGGTTTGGGAAAGGGAAAATGGGGGATAATGCAATTTGTACTAAGTGTTTTCTTTCTCCTTTAAGTTGATCATTGGAAATTCTGGCAGTTGCTAAGCAAAAATTTGGTTGCTCTGAAAAATCTACCAGGAAGCTAAGGTAAGGAATAACCGAGTCCTGGGGGAGACAAGTTTTGACAACTGAATGTGCAACAAACACTTGAGGTCAAAGCATTTATTCCCTGCTGGGCTGTGGTCTGCAACGGCTGTGTGCCTCTGCCTATGGCCATGTGTCCGTGATGTGGGTTCTTCCCATCAGCAGCGGCTCTCTCACTTTGCCCCTTTGCACCCAGAGCTGTTAACGACTTTCTGCTTCTGGTCATCCCTGGCATACTGCTATCCTCTGTTAGTTCACCCTTAAACTCCTTCAGATATTTGGACCACTACATATAAATGGACACATATTAATGACATAGATAAAAATGGTGAGCCCCAAAACCTAGATGTAAGAAAACAAAAGAGCTGTCATCAGTACATCCCTCACTATCTAAGTTGTAAATGGATCTCTTTTCATCTTCTATGTCTGTAACATACATTATCAAAGATAATTTTCTCAATTCCATGTGGTTTCAGCCCCAACACGCCTGTGAGCACACAGGCACATATCTGCACATTTCTAATTTAAAGCTGTTTCCAAACACCAGGATTTTCTGTGACACTGGCCACCTCCTCTACACCTTATAACCTCACCAACGTCAAAGAGCACTCTGTTCATTACTAGTCTTCCCAAACTTTAGGTAATCTACCACCCCCACCAACCCCGAGTTGTCCCATGCTTCATCCTCTACCCAAAAAGACTGTGACAGTTAATTTTATGTGTCAACTCCACCAGATCACGGGATGCTAGGATATCTGGCTAAACATTATTTTTGGGTGTGTCTGTGATTGTGTTTTCCTGAGAGATTATTAGCATTTGAATCAGTAGGCTGAGTAAAGCGGGTTGCCCCCCCTAATGTGGGTGGACATTATAGAGAAAACAGGTAGAGAAACAGAGGATTCACCCTCTCTCCCTGCCTAACTAAACTGGAATATTGATCTCCTTCTGCCCTTTGCACTCCTGGTTCTCAGGTCCTCAGACTCAGACTGGAATCTCCACCATTGGTTCTCAAGCCTTCCAACTACACTGCCAGCCCTGGGTCTCCAGCTTGCAGAGGGGAGGTAGTGATACTACTTAGCCTCCATAAGCACAGACACCAATACCTTATAACAAATATATTTATATGTATTCTATTGGTTTTGATTCTCTGGAGGACTCTGACTAATACAAAAACCAAAGGTGGACGTCTCAGGACCCAAGGACCTGGAGAAGGCAACACAGTGGACTGTGGCACCGTGCCATAATCACCGCACCAGAGAGCTCCCTGTCAGGGCACAGGAAGGTAAGGAGGCAGGAGAACAGAGATAGGATAACATGAGACCAGTGGCCCAAGGAGCAGCCTCCATCAAAATCGCCTCTGTGTACTTGGCACCTAAGAGCCAAAGGAAGGGTGAAGACAATTTCTTGTTATAAAATCTGATGTCTGCATAGACTTGCTCTTGGAAGCCAGGAAATCAGATCGCTCGCAGGAGCCGTAGTCTGCAAAAGAATAGAGTGGAAAGAGGTGACGAAAGGTGCCTACAAAGATGCACTAGAATCAGAAGACAGGGTGTGGGACTTGGGTAAGCCCTAAAATTCAGGCTTGGAATCCAGTGCTTAACAAGCTTGCCTACATGTACGTCGTAGTCTTTTCTTTCCCTGAGCCTCAATGACCCTTTCCTTTTAGAGCCAACTTTGACTACGCATTGGAATCATCCCAGTGGGAAGGCTTCAAAACACTGATACCTGAGTCTCATCCCTTCTCCTCTAAGACTTTAATCCAACCCATCTGTGACGCGGCATTGGCTATTTGGATTTTTAAAAGCTTCTTCCAGGCGATCTCAATATGCAGCCAAAGTTAAGCATCACTGTGCTAGAAAATGTCAGCCAGACTCACCTGTACTCAGGAAAGTACAGAAAGGGCTTCTTAGCCATCTTTGGGTAGGTAAGAATAGGTGCTACTATAACTCTTAAGCTGGACTAAGCAAAGGGATGAAAACAAAGCTTTACTGCAGAGGCAATACCCAAGTAGCATCTGAAGAATGCCCAGTGGTGCTCTTTGCCATCTGAGCAGATTGTTTTCCTTTTGGGCAGTGGTTCTCAAACGTTAGCAGCATCCGAATCATCTGGAGGGCTAGGGCTTGTCAAAACACAGACTGCTGGGCTCCACCCCAGGAGTTTCTGATTCCAAGAGTTAGATGGGACCTTAGGAGTTGCTTTTCTGACAAGTTCCCAGGTGACGCCGATGGTCCTGATGCAGTGCCACACTTCGAGAACCACTGCTCTAGAGAAAGTTCCTCTTCATCCATCCCTTACTCTTCCCCGTTTTCCATGGTTAAGAGAGCTCCTTCTTAACAGCTCCATGGGAGCCTCCCCACTCTGTGACCACACAGAGGGAACCATCAATCATCCGGGGCCAGAAAGGGCAGCAAAATCTTATCTATTCCCCAGCAGGTGTTCGCATACACAGACGCCCCGGGGCCATGCAAACGCTCACTGGGAATTTGGGGTTTACATGGCTGTCATTAAAAATCTTGGAGCCTACACAGCAAAGAACGCCCATGTGTCATCAGGAACATTTCTTCCTGTGATCACAAATGGTTTCCAGTCCTGAAGAAAACCCAGGAGACATGTGGGAAGAAAAATTACCAAGTCTTAGTCCATCCCAAAAGTCAAACGGAAAGGAAAACTGTAGAAATATATTGGCTTTTCTCTACCCATTCTTGCACTCCTCTTTGGAATAAATAGATTTTTCTTGTATTTCTCATTTTCAATATTTGCAAGGAAACAGTCCCTTCAGAAGTAGGTGGAGTATCTGGAGAAGATTCAGACACGTTTATTAATACCTGAGTAGTCTATTTTATTTCCTTTCTCGCAAACATTTTATTCATTTCTAATTATTGGTTTTTTCTTTTAATACATGGAAACACATTTTAGAGATAGAAACCACCAGTGGTGCTAATTTCTCTAACTTCTGTAGAAGAAAATGTAGCAGCTGGAAGAAGGGCATGAACTCTACCGCACCCTTCCACAGTCACCTCTTTACAACGGCTCAGCTTAGCCACCCTGACACTCCAGCCCAGGTGAAGGTCACCATAACGGTTAATATCGAGTATCAACTTGACCAGACTGAAAGATGCAAAATATTGTTCCTGAGTATGTCTGTGAGGGTGCTGCCAAAGGAGATGAGCATTTGAGTCAGTGGACTGGGAAAGCCAGAACCACCTTCAATCTGGGTGAGCACCCTCTAATCAGCTGCCAGCGCAGCTAGAATAAAGCAAGCAGGAGAAGATGGAAGAACAGACTTGCTGAGTCTTTCCGTCTTCATCTTTCTACCGTGCTGGATGCTTCCTGTCCTTGAACATCAAACTCCAGGTTCTTCAGCTTTTGGACTCTTGGGCTTATACGAGTGATTTCCTAGAGGCTCTCAGGCCTTTGGCCACAGACTGAAGGCTGCAATGTGAGCTTCCCTACCTTTGAAGTTTGGGGACTCAGACTGGCTTCCTTGATCCTCAGGTTGCAGACAGCCTATCGTAGGACTTCACCTCGTGATCATGTGAGTCAATTCTCCTAATAAACTCCCCTTCATATATACATTCATCCTATTAGTTCCGTCCTTCTAGAAAACCCTAATACAGTATGATCTCATGTTTCTTTGCATCTCAAACACATGCTGAAGCTTTGAGTTCACAGTGGCCTGAATCTAAAAGTTGTGACTTACAAACGGCACCCTGCATCACTAGGTTCCTGAAATTGCTATGCATATGTGCATAGACCACTGAGGCCAGGGATAATGAACACTGGACCAGAACAGACATGGTTCTGTGGGCATGATGAATTAGCCCAGTGTAGCCTGAAATCTAGTGCGTGGAACAGTGATTCCACGAATGTTAGCTGTCACTGGAAAAAAAGGGTGCCATGGACACAGAAGTCCAGGAAATACTCAATCAGTTAAAGAAAGTGAATCAATCATACCAATTTCTTTATTTCAGGACTCCTCGGAACTCTTAAGATATTAATGTGCATGACAAAGTTTCAAGAAGCGGATTTATTTGACCATAGGAAATGTACGAGATCAGAGAGTGAAAAAGAGGGTGATTCTCTTGGGATAGTTCTAAGGACTGCTTTGGGAAAAACAATAAATTAGATAATATCTACTTTGGGGCTGGGCGCAGTGGCTCACACCTGTAATCTCAGCATTTGGGGAGGCTGAGGTGGGTGGATCACTTGAGGTCATGAGTTTGAGACCAGCCTGGCCAACATGGTTAAACCCCAGCTCTACAAAAATACAAAAATTAGCCAGGCATGGTGGTGTGTGCCTGAAGTCCTAGCTACTCAGGAGGCTGAGGCAGGAGAATCACTTGAGCCCGGGAGGCAGAGGTTGCAGTGAGCCGAGGTCATGTCACTGCACTCCAGCTTGGGTGACAGAGTAAGACTCTGTCTCAAAAAAAAAAAAAATCTACTTTGGTCTTTTCTTACATAGATTCTATGTTCCAAGCTCTAAGTTTCTATGATGTGGAAATAAGTCTTAATGACCAACAAAACTTAAAGCTGAGGTCTGAGCTAACCACAAGTTATGTACTTATGACCTACGAGGCAAAGCATAGTGAAACTTTCTCAATGTTCCTCCTACTCCCCTTCCGTCTCCTCACTGGGCTAAGAAAATGATTCTGGAGAGAAAAAAAAAATCCAAGAGAGAATTTTAAAACACAGAGTTTCAACTTTTATAGGCATATTTTAAACATTTTCTTTCACTATCTTATGTATAAAATATTTGGGTGAGAATATTCTTGCCAAAAGAGCTCTGTGCTGCCTAGAGGCCCTTACAAAAGGCAAACGCATCTTGGTGAAAATCACATTTTCTTCAAGAAATAGGTAAATGAGTATTTGAATGCTAAGCCCAGAATCAGAGACTGAAGTATCTCTTCTATACTAATTTCCCTCGCTGACTTCTTGTGCTGTAGTAATACATCATTCAGTTCAACATCTGACCAAATCCAGTAGTGTAAAATGCTTTTGCTAATTAGTTATATTGTTTCCTAACAGTTAAAAGGCTTTAATGCTCCAAAACTCTACTTTATCATGCTATACTAATCATATCATATACTACCATGATATTATTTAATTATATA
The DNA here is from genome assembly GCA_963573385.1 of Cacajao melanocephalus. Taxonomy (NCBI): domain Eukaryota; kingdom Metazoa; phylum Chordata; class Mammalia; order Primates; family Pitheciidae; genus Cacajao; species Cacajao melanocephalus. The sequence goes on along the minus strand of CAUYLG010074530.1, from coordinate 28,478 downwards.
ATTATATCATTGGATTCTCATAATATTATACTTATAAAATAAGCATTGTCAAAGTATTTCCCTTTTATAGGTAAGAAAACAAAGTTAGAACAAAGTAAAGTAATTATCCCAGGTCCCATAATTGGTAATGGCTGGAGCCAGGAATTAGATGAAAATACATCTGACACCAAAACCTGTGTTCTTCACCATCACCTTAAGTTGCCTTTCGTAATTATTGGAATTAGACTGAGAACGAGGAAAAATTGAATCTTTAAGATAACTTCTTAAAGTAAATGTCAAACTGCCTTTAACTTAATCCATCAGTAAAAACTGGAAATAAATAGATTCTCCTAACATCAAAACATGCAGTAACATACAAGAACAGATTGAAAAAACACAGTGTTTTATGATCTGCAAATAATTACACTTCACTGATAACAGATTTTATACCAAATAAATAAACAGCTCTAGAGATAAAATCTTATAAAACGAGGCTGTAACTCCTCAAAACGTACACTTTTAAAGAAGCACTCCACACTCTCAGAATCAAGGGATTTTAAAAAATAATAATAAATTAAAAAAAAATAAACTACCACCAAATTGGTGGGAGGAGAAAAGAACTTTACGGTTAACAAAATGCAATTAATCTTCAAGTATGGTTTGTAAAACACACTCATTTGTACCAATTAACTTCATTATTCTATTTGGAAGATTTCTCCCCCTCTCTGTATTCTCACCTTCTTTTAAGTTTTTAGTCCGAGCAATCTTCACTACCTTATTTCTAGTCAAGATTGCAATAATTTGTCATTGGTGTGCAGGCACTTTCTTAACTATTCCTGTGTTACAAATAAAAGAGCCAGTATTGCTCGGGAGGTTATCTCAAGGGCCCTGCAAAGCCAAGCATTATAAAATGGTTAGACATTAAAGATGCGAAGAAAACCCATAAAACCACACATAAAAATGTGTCTTGCCATGCCATTTATACAGAAAGATGGTGCAGTTCAATCCTTCAAGCCAAAGACTATTTTAGAATTCAAGTTTCAATCAGGACTTTCAGAAAGGAAGAGGTTTCAGTCTTTCTCTTTGACCCTCTTCTTTTGGTTGTAAAACGGCCAAAGTAAAAATCATATGCTTTGTTGACCTTTCATTGGCCTTTTGATCTCTCTCTCTCTCTCTCTTTCTCTCTCTCTCTCTCTCTCTCTCTTTCTCCCCAGCCCTTCTCAGTGAAATCTGCTTTTTCTAGCTCATATTATTTCTGGAAAACACCTGCGAATCAGACCTCCAACTCCTGGAGAAAAAAATATTTATTTAGGCAGATTTATAATTAGAAAAAAATTCTGAGAAATGTACAGGAGATTCACTGGAAGAGCTGTTGATTTAACCATTCAAGGGAGTCATTTCTTCTTTAAAAGACTGCAGTTCACTGGGTGCATAATAGATAGTTATCATTCTAGCCAACAGTATTCATTTAGCTCTGCCAGTCAGCAATCAGAGTGAACACCAGAAGAAAAGTTAAGGATGGCATCACCAAGTCGGGAAGAAATCAAATCCCAGGTATCATAGTTTCAATCTCATGATGTCCAAAGACAATTGTGTCAGAGGGAGTCAGAGACAGCATCCAGAGGGAGCAAAGGACATCAAAGATCAGTGAGCTCTGCTCCTAAAGCAGAGAAGGTCTATTTTCTGTCATTTTTTAATACTGCATTCCTTGTTAGTTATAAACATGAACATAGATGATGATAGCCAGGAAGTTGCAATGATCTCCTGGTATGCTGTAGCAGGTGCTGTTACGCTGTTGGTACCCTTCCCCCTTGTATTCTCTTAGCTCTCACCATTTCTGCACACATCAATCTGACAGCTTCCAACCACGAACACCTATGACTCTTTGACTGAGCACTTTCTCTAGTTATCTGAACATCCAGAAAGCTGGAAGTGCCAAGAAGTTAACAGCTCCCCAGCAGCCCTCAAGCAATAGCTGAGCAGAGTTAATCCCTCGGAGGCATCTTCCACACTGCAGCTGAGAGCTCCCCAGCAGGAATAGCCTCAGTTGTGCATGGCGTGTATTTGCTTCATTTCCTTCCCTGCCTTATATCCTCCACTCTTTACTGCTGTTTCTTGGAATCACTTCCCAGATAAACTTCTTGCATTTGAATCCTTGTGTCTCCAGAAATGCAGCTGAAAACGTAGGCCCACACTGATAGAGAAAAGGGAGGGAAATTAAAAATGACGGAGTTATCACAAGATCCTAAAAGTACCCCAGTGTCAATGACGCTATTTTTATGTTTCAAACGTGTTAGTACAGATACCATAGAACGTATGTAATTCTACAGGAGCTAGGTCTAGTCGGTGGATTGCCAAGACCAGTTTTCTGAGTCATGCCCCATCCAGGCAATCAGAGGAAAAGAGCATCTTTCTGTCATTGAGGGAAAACCATGAATCCATTGATTCATGGAGACCAATGAGGTCTTTGCATGTGATCGGGATGGCTGGTCAGCATGTCTATCGTGTATGTCACATAAATCTTTCAACAGTGGGGCTCTGCAAAGGGTTTTAGGTGAATAAGTGTGGAGTGCATTCAAGAATGAAAATTATCAAGTATTCAGAAGGAGATGGATTCTGGCGCTCTGAGAATTGTTCTTTGTGAGCCCTTTGAGCCAGGGTTTTGCATCCTACATGTGGCTCAGTTTTCAGTCTGAGTGAAAACATCCATGGGGTGCTAGACAAGGTAAGTGCCTGGGAGACTCGGGGGGACTCAAAACCAGGACATGAACCAGGCACTTTGTTTATAATCAAACCCCATGGAAACCTTCAGAAAGAAAAAAAAGTAATTGCGTAGTTAGGGCTGGAGTGGAGCACCAGCAAGCAGCAAACCCATAGGAATGGGGTGCATTCAACCATCTGCAAGTGGCAGATGATGGAGGAAGGTAGAGGATAACATCCCGTGGGAAAGTCTTCGGACATTTTAATGGCTGCAGACATTGCTGGGTCGTCTGAGGCATATAAAGGAAGTCAATGTAGTAAGAAAAATAAACACGAGGAAACTGACAGAAAATTAGGCTGCAAAGCAACGTAAGAACCAGACATATAAAGACTTGTAAGCCATGATGAGGAGTTTGGCTCACATTCCAATTGCAATGAGAGACCATAGGGGCAGTTTTGAGCAGCAGAATGATAAGCTCACATTTTAAATTTGAGATCACTTTGGCTATAGAAGAAGATTGGCCTGACATTTACTAAGTATACTAGAAAGTGTGCTTATGATATACCAGATATTGTGCTAAAGCTCTCGGTGCATGTAATTCTCACTACATCTTGACAAAACAGGTGATTTTATTATCTCCAAGGCTCAGAAAAGGCGTGTCTAACCCTCAGTCACCCTCACTTGTAAGTGATGGAGTTAAGAACTTGCAAAGACTGAACTCAAAATATACCTCAGAGTACTCTTGAGAGCCTATATGCAAATTCCTTCTCTCCAACCCATCACCTAATGCTTGTTGATGTTCTCATGGGTTCAGTAAGTTACATCACAGAATCCACTATCTGTTCAATGGCTGCCCAGGATGAACTTGGAGTTTTAATGGAACAGGTTTTTGTTCGGGGGCCCCATTTCTCTAGGGTTTCAGGTGTGCCTTCTTCTACACATCAATCTATTGATACTGAACTGAACTTGAGTTAGCCTGTTTAGTGCAGAAAAGCAAACACCAACAATGGGATTTGCAGCGAGAGAAAGTGAGGCGTTTATTGCAGGGAATAAACCAAGGAGAATCCGGCAGCTCATTCTTGAGAACAGAACTTCCCAGTGACTTATATGTAAGCGTTTTTGTTGTTATTGTTTGTTTATTTGTTTGTTTTTTTGAGATGGAGTCTTGCTCTGTCATCCAGGCTGGAGTGCAGTGGCACAATCTCAGCTCACTAAAACCTCCACCTCCCAGGTTCAAGCTGTTCTCCTGCCTCAGCCTCCTGAGTAGCTGGGATTATAGGCACGTGCTACTATGCCCAGCTAATTTTTTGTACTTTTAGTAGAGACAGGGTTTCACTGTGTTAGCCAGGATGGTATCAATCTCCTGATTTGGCCTCCCAAAGTGGTGGGATTACAGGGTGAGCCATCATGCCCAGCCACATGTAAGGGTTTTTAAGGTGGGGAAGAAGGGATTACAGGCAGAGTCAGGAAGCAGTACATGGAGGCTGTCCATTAGTTGACCTAAAAAGGCAGGACATCTTCCATCAGGGGCTTATAGGTCATAGTTAGATTCAAATATTATTTGATTTGTAATTGGTTAAGGAAGGGAATCTTTGTCTGAAGACTTGAGGTTAGCAGAAAAGGTGTTAGGTCTAACCCGTAATCATGACCTCCTCCAGGCGTCTCAGGAAGAAATTTAGAACAAAGAAGGCAGTCCAGAGTTCAGTCCTCAGTTCCTTCTTATCTGGAGTGTATGCATCAGGAGATCCATTTGGTAGGGGCTAGATTTCTAGAAAACAACTCAGGGACACATGTTAAGATGAAATCTTGGCCGGGCGAGGTGGCTCACACCTATTATTTTAGCACATTGGGAGGCTGAGGCAGATGGATCATTTGAGGTCGGGAGTTCCAGACCAGCCTGACCAACATGGTGATACCCACTCTCTACTAAAAATACAAAAAAATTAGCCAGGTATGGAGGCTGAGGCCAGAGAATCCCTTGAACCTGGGTGGTTGAGGTTCCAGTGAGCCACCATTGTGGTGATTCCTTAAGGATCTAGAACCAGAAATACCATTTGACCCAGCAATCCCATTACTGGGTATATACCCAAAGGATTATAAATTATTCTACTATAAAGACACATGCACACATGTATTTATTGTGGCATTGTTCACAATAGCAAAGGCTTGGAACCAACCCAAATGCCCATCAATGATAGACTGGATAAAGAAAATGTAGCACATATACACCACAGAATGCCATGCAGCCATAAAAAAGACAAGTTCGTGTCTTTTGCAGGGACATGGATTAAGCTGAAAACCATCATTCTCAGCAAACTAACACAAGAACAGAAAACCAAACACCACATGTTCTCACTCGTAAGTGGGAGCTGAACAACGAAAACACATGGACAAAGGGAAGGAAACATTACGCACCAGGGCCTGTCGGAGGTTGGAGAACTAGGAGAGGGAGAGCATTAGGAGAAATATTTAATGTAGATGATGGGTTGATGGGTGCAGCAAACCACTATGGCACGTGTATAGCTATGCAACAAACCTGCACATTCTGTACATGTACCCCAGAACTTAAAGTATAATATAAAAAAAAGTGTATCTTTTTGTCCATCAGTGGTGGACTGGATAAAGAAAATATAGTACAGATATACCATGGAATACTACACAGCCATAAAAAAGAATGAAATCATGTCCTAATAAGCAACATAGATGAAGCTGGAGGCCATTATCCTAAGTGGATTAACATAGGAACAGAAAACCAAATAGAGCATTTTCTTACCTTTAAGTGGGAGCTGCACACTGAGTACACAGGGACACAAAGAAGGGAACAGCAGACACTGGGACCTACTTGAGGGTGGAGGGTGGTGAGGAGTGAAAAACTACCCATTGGGTGCTGTGTTGATTAGCTGAGTGATAAAATTATCTGTACACCAAACCCCTGCAACACGTGATTTATCCTGTAACAAACCTGCACACGTACCTCTTGAACTTAAAATAAAAGAAAGAAAAAAGAAAAGTGTTACCTTTGGTTTCTGTAGGAAACCAAACATCTTCTGACTCTAATTTCCTTGGCGATTGCTTTAAGCCACTGTCAACTTCTTTCTTAATCAAGTCATTCATTTGCTTCTCAGGGCTATCTTGATGTCTGGAATTTCCCTTGAAGGAACATAAGACTTTTCTTTATTTCCACGGTTGAGGGTTCCACAGGCCCCTAAATTGGGGTCCATACTCATTACGTGTTTATAGGTGCTACGTTCTCAGAGTTTTGAGCGTGGGCTGGAGGCACAGCAGGTCATGGCCTGGGGCTAATGTCACTTGGGGCCCTTGAATCTCGAGATCTCTTTTAGTAGACTCAGGCTGGAGCTAGGCTTTTCACTGGGACCTTAGCAGTATCCTTGGAAAACCCTACAAAAGTTGTAAGTGGTTCTGAAGGGGATATTTGCTTAGACCCATTTTTATTTCTGTAAACGTGAAAGATTAAAGGGCACTTTGGGGCATCTATCCCTGCTTCCTGCAGATTTACATTTTTTTCATCTATTCCTGACAAGCATGTTTCAACCCTGTCCTAAAATCTTTACAGAAAGTGATCCCACAAGTTTTGCATTACAGGAAAGTACTTCCATTTGGTACTTAGAGAAACATTCCTGTTACCCAGTGCCACTTGGAAATAAGCAAACCCAAATCCACACTGCAGCTTCTACAAATCCTAGCACATCTCCCACCACATCCCAGGTGCCCTCATTTACTGTCTTGTTTATTTCATCATCTCGAATTCTTCACAAGTTTGATTGTCTGTAATAATGAACACAAATTGAGACTACCTCCCGGCTCACAACGGTTCTCTCAGTGGTGATCATTCTTCTACCATAGTCTCCCTTCTTATAAGATGCTCTGACCCCTGGCCACAAGCGGTAAACAAATGACCCAAGCAGAATTATTCAAGTTCTCACCACCATCCCTCTCCATGGTTCAAGCTATGAATGTGTGATTTAAGCCTGGCCAATCAGCGTAGTTTCTAGGAAGTTTTTTTCCAGTTAAATTGGAAGAGGTACCTGGGTACAGTGGCATGCACCTGCAGTTCCAGCTACTCTGGAGGCTGAAGTCAGAAGATCCCTGGAACCTAGAGCATCAGACCAGCCTCAGTAATACAGTGAGACCCCATCTCTTAAAAAAATTATAGAAGCCTTTTCCTTTCTCCAGACATGGAGATGTTGCCAGGCTGGAGACCATATTATCAACCATGCAGTTGTGTTGCGCTGTGACCATGTAGCTACAGGCAGAGGGAAGCAGAGACGGGCAACTGAGAGGTTCCCCATGGTGTCAAACTCCCTCGTTACAGAAGTTACTACCCCTCCTCTGGGTTTGTTGATGTGAGCCACTAAATTTCTCTTCCTTCTTTAAACTGATTCTAATTCTGACAAGATCCAACTTTTCATTAAATAGCAAAGAACTAAATTGAAGAGAATGGGAAAGAAAAAGCTCTATAGGAAGGGGCACTCTGATGGTGGAAATGATGGTTGATAATCCCACACCAAGAAAGAGAACTGGAGAGGCAAGGAGCAGGCACAGCATGCGGGTCCACAGCGTGGTGCGGGATGTTTGTAACTCCAATCCTGAATCTGTGCCGAAAGTTCAACAGACTCTGTTTAGGTGAGGGATAAAATAATAGATATTTTAGAGATATTTAAATCCAAATGGGGTGAATTCTTTTTAAAGCTCAGGTATTTGAAGGACTGGATTTGGTTATTAAGAACTACATGCTGAATTCCAGATGAATAAAGCACTTTAAAAGGATTTTCACCATATCAAATTAATGATTTTTCCCAACACTTTAAAATTATTTCCTCTTACAGATTTTATTTTCTATTCCAAATGCAAACACTTGTGTAAACACGGATTTCCTTTCATTTCTTTTCCATTTTCTTCTTCTTGCTGTTTGATTCCTTCCTCTTTCCACCATTTGGGCTGTTTGTCTGCAACTTGCTCTACTTTCAGCACTGGCCATATCCCAGTCCTCAGCATTGAGGTGTTTTTTTGTTGTTTTGCTTTACAAAAGGTGCATTCATTCAAAATGCAGGGACTCTACTCCTGTGCTCGCACTACAGCCCTAAGGTCATGACCCCAGCTTGCAACTCAGGAAGTGGTAAGGCAGATACTTGAGTTAACAGACTCTCCTGAGTCATGGTTCTATCCAATACTCATCCTCCTAGGATAGAGCTTCTGCTCAGCTCCTGCCCATCCCCTAAAGGTGTACCTTCGGTAAATTCCACTTCAGCAGCTGAACTCCTGTGCCAACTCCATAGCTCTCCAATTATTGCCTTCCCCTGCTGGTGCCTGGGCCCCTGCATATCCAGCAGGAGAGCCTCAAAGCAGGGCTTAGCCCATGAAAGATCTTGGTTTTGCCCAGGAAAGAATTCAAAAGCAAGCCAGTGGAAGGGTGGAAGAGAACAGTTTTATTGAAGAGGCAATGTTACAGCTCCAGCAGTGATACTGTTGCGAGCTCCTGCAGAGCAGGGCTATCCCATAAGGTGATGTGCTGAGAGGGCAGCTCAGGGCAGTTCTCCAGTCATATTTATTTTAATTACATGTACATTAAGGGGTGGTTTATGCAAAAGGATGATGACCATGGAAAGGGATGGTAACTCCAGGTGTTGCCATGGCAATGGTAAACTGATGGAGCACACTGGTGGGCGTGTCTTATAGAAAGTTGCTTCCGTTCCATTTCCATCTTAGCTAGTCCACAGTTTGGTCCAGTGTCTGAGCCTCACCTCGAGTCCAGTCCCACTTCCTGCCTCACCACCTCCTGCCAGATCACCTAGGTACAACCTTTTTGAGTCCAGTTATTCCTGTCATCTCCCACTAGGTCATATGACCCCTGCTTACTCACTCAGAGAGTCTTTCTCCCATTATCAGCTACTCTCCACCCTCTGCTAACTCCCATCAGGGCCCATCTGGGCGTATCATGCAGCTGCTGCTGCAGGTAGCATTTCTCTGACTTCAAGTCCTTTGCCCTCTTGATCCCACCCTCCACGTTTTTCTAACTGTATGCATTTCTACCATCCCACTGACCCCCAAATAGAAATGTCCCACAGGTATTTCTAGAGTCCAGCTTCTTGTCTCCATTGGTGTTGAATATTACGTAGGAAATAAGAATAAATAAAAGATTCCTCTTCAAAGCATTCGTTTTAGTTCATTACAAATAAATAATAGTTTCTTCAAAGGCTAATTTACTTAAAAGCTTTTGCTAATCTTAAAGTAGCTGTTAGTCATAATGAAGAAATTAGCATATCCTGTATTCTTAGTTCTTACACTTTAACCTAGATATTTGCCCTGACATGCCTGGACAAGCCCAGACAAGTCTTAGGTCATAGCTTATTTCCCCTCCTTATTTGGAAATATTATGCTTCTCTAAGCATTGCTCAAGTTACTTCCTCTTTTCCTTTGTTCTCCTCTGCCTTTACCTCTTTAGAAAAGTTTCAAGTTGTCAGCCAAGTGGGTGCAGCCTAGACTGTAAAATCCAGTTCCAGTCAATGGAATCAGGACATAACAGTAGGGAAGATGCATTAGATATAAATGGCCCAGCCTCCTTTGTTCAGTGTCTTCTCATGGCAAGATAGCTAATGACCACCCTTTCTGCAGAAAGTAAAGTTGCCTTGCTGAGAAAATTAAATCTACATTTGAGTGCTACTTCCTTTGTGGCACAGAAATTTCACATGTAACATATTATATATGCTCCTTTTATTAGCATAGTTCCCTAAGTATATGATTTCCACACCTTTTGGCAAGTGACTCTCCAAGGTTTTCTTTTGTAATTCTTCTAAGCTTTATGTTGAATTTTACCAATGACTTGTAATTTATATTGTGTTATATCTATGCCGCTACCCCTTTAAGATCTTTTCATAGTTTTCCCATTCCACTTCTGTGGTATACTTGTGTTTTTGTGTAATACTGTATGTAACTTTCTTGTTTCCCCCTTTTGAATGTTCTTACTTTTTCAACATTCTGCCATTCTTGCCAGATTATCCATTTTGTAATTCTATTGCCTTTGCAAAGGGGGACTCTTACCCTTCAGTGTTTTATCTTAGGTAAATAAAGTTTAAATTTTTTGAGAATTTAAAAATTAACTGAGAACCTTGTCCTTTTCTTGCTAATTAATTAAACCATAATTTAATACATTGAAAATAATTATACATTTATTATTTATAGCTTGCTCCTATTCTGTTTTTCTAGTGGTAGGGATGTGAGCTGTCTCTGGACTACATTATTCTTATTATTTCATAAAATATTAAAAATAGCCTTCATCAGTGACATCCAGAAAGCAGTGGAATTGTTTGACTCAACTTGTCTGATATTTTCAAAAGCTTTCACATAATAATTTGTCCTCCTCTTATTTTAATTTTTCAATTATTTTCCTATACCTGTATTAAGTAATATCTATCTATATATCAGATACTGCTGGCTCCTGAGTTTTCTGCCTGCTCTAGCCATTGGACCCTGCATGTGATCTCTCTTTGCCTTGGGTCATCCCATCTCAGCTTCACTGCTCAGTGCAGCAGGGGCTGCTGTGAACAGTCCCTGGGGGGCTTCACCTCACTTTCCAATAACAGTCTCACCTAGAACACACAGTGCAAGTTGTTGGCTTTCTTTTTCCTTTCTAGATACATTTTTGTATTGTATAAATACAGACCAAAAAAATGGTTTTTCTTAAGAGAAACAGAAAAAAAAAACAAAACGAAAAGCTAGAAAAATGGTCAAAGAATGTGAAGAGATAATTGACAAAAGAAATTCCTATGGACAATAAACATATGAAAAATGTTCAACATCAGATAAAAAATGAAAATGAAATTCATGAGATGCCCCTTTCATCTAACAGATTGGTAAGATTAAATACATTCTCCATGTCAGAATTTAGAAAACTTTCTAAAACATTGCATTCTCATTGCTGGAAAAAAAGATGAATTACAACATTCTAAAAGCTAGCTCAGCAAAATGCATTGAATACCTTAGGTTATAAGTAACATTTATGCATACGTTTCTAGAAATTTAACTTCTTGGTTAAAGGGAATAGAGAGTAACAGTTAACTTTTATCCACATGCATAATTATAACAACATTATTTAGAATAGTATAAAAAGGGAAACAATTAAAATGCCTATTGATTGAGAATTGTCTGTATCAGTTTTCTTCTGTCCATGTTATGGAAGCCATGAGGCCATTAGACATCACACAGTATAAGAGTACAAAGAAAATTTTTACAGTATGTTGCTAAGAAAATAAATCAAGTGTGAAAATAATATGGATGGCTTAAATCACATTATTATAAATTATTTTTGAGAGTTGCCTAGATGCATAGGACAAAATACCAAAAGATGACAAAATAAAAAGTTACAGGTGGCTATTTATGGGCGTTCAGATGTAGAGACTTTTTCTCTCTTGTGTTCTATGTTCTTCAAATTGTTTATGATTTTAAAACACTTAACTTTTTAAAAAGAGTCAATCTTTGGAAACACTGAAAATTTCCCATAATTCAACATCAGCACCTATCTGTTTTCTGTTTCCTCTAACTCATCTTATTTCCCCCAAACAGTAATGCTATGGGGGGAAAACCACATACACACACACCATCTACTTTTTTTCTCTGTTGTTTTGTTGTTAATATGCCTCCAGTATTGCTCTTTGTTCACTGAAATATGAATCAGTGGTTGAAATAGATCCAGCATCTTTCCAGTTACTAGAACCAAAAATAACAGCAGACAATCACATGGTGTTTCCTGAGTTCGGGGAACTGTTCTAATAGTGCACGTGTGTGTGTGTGTGTGTGTGTGTTGTGTGTGTGTGTTTGCATGCATATGTATTTAAATTCTCACACAACAGCTCCGTGAAATAGATCTTAATATCATGACCCTTTCATGAGTGAGGAAACTGAGAAGCCAAATGACCTGCCCGAAGTAACACAGCAGGTACATGTCTGAGCCTGGATTCAAGCACAGTCAGTCTGCCCCAGAAGCTGTGCCCATCATCAGCAGATGCCATTTCTACAAAGATATTCCAAAGACACACACAGTGAGGCTCTTATGTTTTCCACTCTTCTCAATTGCACTATTTCAACTGATCTCTGGGTTAAGTAAGAATTTTTGGGCAGGCTTTGATCCTTAACTGCCATTTATAATATTACTTCTATAGAAAGAAATCACGATGCTTTCTCAACAACTGACCTTCAAATGCAATTTCTGAAAAGTCTATTTGTAAGTCGGAGTCTGCCTGTATATCTCCCAAGGAGATTATTGCCATGGGAAAGACATGTGTTTCTATCCAAAAGAAATGTCTGGAAATTATTTGGCCTTTGGATCAACTCAGGCCATCTATCTTTAGCCAGGAGTTCACTCTGAGGACTCTTCATCAAGTGCTTAACACATGAATAAAGACTCTTCAGAATGCTAACATCAAGTCACAGACATGGTTTTGGAAGCCCTAGAATGTTCAAATGTGCACACACATACCTCTGAGAAAAGAGTCCTTCCTAGCCACTTGGCACTCTTGAAGAGAAGGCAGAAAAGCATGAAGGCTGAGTATTTCCTGATCCTTTCAGAAGTAGATGAATGTTCAATGAAGATAAAATATTCTAGAAGAGAGGAAATGCTGAAGGGCAGGAGAGCTTTAAACTTGCATGATTTTCATTGTTCCTAAATATATTCTAATATATGCTTGGATTCGCCTGCTAGAAATAGACCACATAATCAACAGGTTGCAAAAATTGCTTACTGAGCTATTTCAATCCAATTTCTAATAGCAATAGACAGAATACAATTTTGCTTCGTTTCCCTTTCCAAAGGTAAAGCCGTCAGATAAGTTTATATTTATGTAAAAGCAATACAGCAATTTCATATTGTATCCATAGAAAAATGCATATTTTTACGCATTTTTTTCCTTCATCAGTAAGAGAAAATGGGGAGACTCAGAGGTAACAGGAGAAACCTCCCTAGCTGAGAATTAAACCAGGAAAAACTAAAGATACAGTTTTAAAGCTTTTTGTACAAAACCATCTCATTGGGAAAACCAGAACAAGTAACCATTCCCAAATTGCAAGGACATTAACCACATTGTCACAAACTGGAAATTGTATAAGATTAGGAAATAACAAAATCTAATCTTCTCATGGAAAAAAAAATCATTGCCATCTGAAGTTCCACAAAGAACACTGTCCAGCTTTATTACTCTAAGGAAAAATTCTTAATAGAAAGTAGTGATCTTTTCTGGTCATGGCGATAAAGCTCTTTCTTTACATATGGTATACATTCAGTAAGTGTTTGAAAGCAGATCCTATTAGAGGCACATAATTTTGATACATGTGTTTATCACTGGTTTAGTTTTTACACATAGCAGACTTGTATTACATCTGGTTCTTAAAGCTGAGAGATTCATAAATAATCTGCATATTGAGTTGGTGGTTCTTTTTGTTCTGTTTGCTGAAAAGAAAGTGTGTTTCTAGAAGAAAAAGACTTTTTGATCATTCATCAGCCCTGTTAATAAACACTCTAAATCCTAGAATATGGCCTTAAATTTCCTGAAGATTTTAATGGCATATTCTTATGTAATTATTCTTCACTCCAGTGTCATTTTACTGTATTGACATTTTTTTTCTTTTCATGTTTAAGTCCAGTGATGTTGATAACAGCCTAGAACTATAGAACTACATTCTCCAATGTAATCGCCCCTGGACACACATGGCTATTGAGCCCCAGCAATGTGGCTGGTCTGAATTCAGATACACTAGGAGTATAAAATACACACTAGATTTGAAGACATAGCACACACAAAAAAAGAATGTGGCTGGGCACACTGGCTCATACCTGTAATCTCAGCGCTTTGGGAGGCTGAGGTGGGCGGATCACAAGGTCAAGACATTGAGATCATCCTGGCCAACGTGGTGGAACTCTGTCTCTAATAAAAATACAAAATATGGCTGGATGTGGTGGTGTGTGCCTATAATCTCAGCTACTCAGGAGGCTGAGACAGGAGAATCACTTGAACCTGGGAGGTGGAGATTGCAGTGAGCCGAGATCACACCACTGCACTCCAGCCTGGAGACAGAAAAAGACTCCACCTCAAAAAAAAAAAAAAGGAAGAATGCAAATCACCGACATCATAATTTTTGTATCACTGACATGTTGAAATGATATACCATAACATATAACATATATTTTAAAAATTCACGTTATCCATTCTATTCTCTGTCCCGTTCCCTTCCCCAGCAGGCTGGCCTCTGAGGACTGAATCGCCCAGGCTTCCTTGATGGCAGGTTCCTGGTTGAATTCAGCCAATGGGTGGCCCTGGCAGAAGATCTGAGTGTGAGAAAAGGGAGTGGACTACAGAAGCCTTTACTCTTCTCGCCTCCCTACCTTAGGTCCATGTTTATTAGAGAAGCCGGGCATCTCGGTGACAATAGCTCTAACTTGGTGGCTCCTCCTCCAGGACTCCACCTTCCCCAGACTCTCAAAACACAGTGTACTGCTTTATCACTTACGGAAGCAGCACTTCCCACTGTTACTGTTCTCTGGGTGCCTGGCCACCCTTGGTTGGTTTCCTTAGCTCTGCCACTCTTTCTTTCATCCTGTGTTAAAATCTATTAATGCATTAGGCTTTTATGCACTCATAGGTGCATTTGAAGCATCTGGGTGAGTTCTGCCCCCTGCTGGGACCCTGCCTGATACACAAGCTCATTCTTTTCTCCCATATAACAGTAGAAAAAAGCCAAGATCCAAGACCCACAGACAAGATATCTTAGATTATGTTAGGATGAGTTTGATGCATTGAAATCAGCATATGTGCTGTTTTTCTTAGTGATCCAAGAACTCCTTGGTGACAAAATAAAGTCAATATAATTGAAACCCTGCCTACAATGGCCAAGCCACCATCTCACTTCAAGAATGTGAGCAAATGAGGAAAGCCCCCAGAAAACAAAAATGTGCAGCTGAAATAGTAAGTGCCCACAGAGCTACAAACACAGTATTTGAAAGTTTAGAAGAAGAAGAAATGGATGGATGTGATCTGTATTTCCCACTCAGTCTTGCAATCATTTTTCTAGCAAACATTAGGAAACGTGAACATTGGTTGGAGCATAAAATCTGGGTAGCATGCATGTTGCAGACCTTCAGTCCTAGCTACACAGGAGGCTGAGGAGAGTGGATTCCCTGAGTCCAGGAGTGCAAGGTTGCAGTGAGCAATGATCGTGCCGCCGCACTCCAGCCTAGGTAACAAACAAACAAATAAAACAAACAAATAAAACAAAACAAAATAAAATACTAGCTAAGGCAGTAGCAGGTGGTCATAATCATAAGCGTAGCTAACGGCTGTCTAGTAGCTCCTATTTGCCTGATATTCTGCTAAATACTTCATATAACTATTGCTGTCACTTCTGAATAGAACTTGTAATTTTCCAGGAAGTTTTTATAATAACCACTTTACCTCTATCAATTCATGTAATCCTCACAATAACCTTAGAGACAAATAATATGGTAGTCTCCATTTCACAGATGCAAAAACTGGGATGCAGACTTTAATCAGCTTGCCCAAGGTCCCACAGACAGTAACAGCTGGAAGTGGAGTTTGAGTGAGGCAGCCCAGCCCCAGAGACTGCATTCGTGGCCATTATGCCCTCCCTACTCCTTCTCATAGGCTGAGTTAATCTTCACAACACCCTCATAAAGCTCTGAAGAGAGCAGAGGTTCAGAATTGCTTCCAGAACTTGCCCAAGATCATGAGACTAGTTCCCATGACACTAAACTGCCTCCCAAATAGACCTGGAAGGTGAAGTGGGACCAAACTGTAGAGAGCTTGGATGAATACTCTGTGCAAAGATGAATACTTTAGTAAATCTGTCCTTACTCCTTAACTTCACTGCTCTTCATTGCCCCTCATGCTTCGTGCTCTGCGTAAGCCTCCCATTCGTTATCTATGATGCCTTTTCTACATCTCACTCCATTAAATGCCTTACTCTCTCCAATAGTTTACCTTCCTTTCTCATCTTCCTGCATTAACTTCAACAGTACCAGATATTTCACAATTAGCCAACCGCTAGCCACTTTTCCATCCCTACCTTACATGTGGAAGAATGGAACTAACCCCCACAAGCTTCATCAGCCACCTTTGATTTCCCTAAGCCTATCAGCAGGGCTTATCTACTTATTCACAGGAAGTGGTTCAGGGACAGACTTAGCAGACTGCTGGAGCCAGCTCCCAGGGGCTTCAGAGAGTCTACTGTGGACCCCTCTGCCCCATGCTGGGTCCAGGTTCAGCACATTGGTAGTTTGAAATCAGCCATGGTGAGAGAGTTTATGCCATAAAAATCAAATGCTGCATATCAGGGTTTTCTTCTTCATTTTTACCTCTTTCTATTTTTATTTTTTGAGAGAGAAGGACAGGGAGAGAGGATTTCTAGACATTCATCTGTACACTACTTGGATGAACAAGACCTAATTCAGGTCCATGAGACATGAGGAGATATTTAATCAGGATTTGGGGAAAGCATTGATGAAGATTCTTTTCTTTTGTGTAGGGAGAGTTATAAAGAAATTGGATCTCAGACTCCTAAAGCCATTTTGGCCATCAAAGGACCTAACCAGAAGATAGAGTGGACACAGAGAAAAGAGCTGCTCTGAAAGAATCAAAGAGGTCTGGAGTCAGAGCGCCGATTGTGTGGACTTCTGAATCCACCCCCAAAGCCTGTATGCCTCTTCACTCTTCAGTTAAATGAGCCAATAAAGTTCCTGTTTTAAAACCAGTTGGCATTGGGATTTTTATGGTCATCAATTGAAAGATGTTGAGTGAAGAGATTGAGACCATCCTGGCCAACATGGTGAAACCCCGTCTCTACTAAAAATACAAAAATTAGCTGGGCGTGGTGGCATGCGCCTGTAGTCCCAGCTACTCGGGAGGCTGAGGCAGGAGAATTGCTTGAATGCAGGAGGCGGAGGTTGCAGTGAGCCAAGATTGTGCCACTGCACTCCAGCCTGGCACCTGGAGACAGAGTGAGACTCTGTCTCAAAAAAAAAAAAAGAAAAAGAAAAAGAAAGATGTTGAGTGGATACACAGTTATGACTTACGAGCAATGCCATCCCTAATTGCACAAGCCCAGGGGCACCATTCACTTTGAAGCCTTTATAAAGGAGAGTCTTCCTCGGAGCCAGGCAGGGATCAGTCTGTGCAGCCACATGTGGCAAATGTAATGTTGTCCCTAAGAAACAGCCTATTCCCTTCTCTCATTCAGCAGGAAACCAAAATTCCCTGCTAGTTCTTCGTTGATTCCTTTTATTTCACTGCCCATTTTCATTCATCTCTTCTTATGACTCTGCCACATGTAAGACACCATTGCCCTATTTTTATTTTCTCACTTCTTCCAACAGCCAACTTTTACTGCTTTCTACCCTTAGTCTCTGTCTTCTATAGCCTTTGGGAATTCCTAAAAAGAACAAAGAGATTTTTTAAATCCAGGCCAGATCCATCAATTAATCAAAGATTTCCCATCAGTCTTGCAAACATTTATCCTATTATTTTGCTTTCTGTCCAACCCATATTGATCAAACTGGCTTATTCATCATCCACCAAATATGTCCAACAAGTATGTATTTCAGCACCTTGGTGTGTGATGCTCTCTTTGCCTTGAATTCCAAGGTCCTTTCATCTTCCCATATTGAAATCTCGTTTCCAGCAATTCCCAATTCAAATCTCTCCCTCTTATGATTGTCTTATTCCAATATTATTATAAGAAACAGACCTCTTTAGCCAAAAAAGCGAAATGTGTTGGATAAAAAAAAATAGAGGGCTAACTCACAGAACCTAAGGTATAAAATGCATCCAGGTCTCATATGGAATTAGAGTAAGAGAAACCAGAAAATCAGGAATGAAATTTACCCTGTCCATCTCTGGACACGTGTCAGCCTATGTATTCATATCTGTTTCATTGTTGTTGCTCCCTTCACATCTGCTCTCTGGATTTTGCATATGTCTAGTGGTTTGTTTGTTTCATCGGTTCCAGAGTCCGGTGAAAACTTAGTAGAGTCTCACTACGTCCCAAATTCAAATGTCTTGGAGAAAAAGCTAATAGGCCGAGCCAAGCCAAAGGATTGTTTTCCCCTGGGTCTGATGCCCACCCTGTGACAAGCCAATGGTGAAAGAAAGTACATGACTTCATGGTACCTTTTAATGTTCCTTCCAGGAACACAGAAAGATCGGACTCTCTAAAGAGGAGGTGTAAGGGCATGGAAGAAGTGATTGGCACTCCTAATATAATCATGCCTCATGATTCCCTACTTCGTACTACATTTACCTAATACTGTCGTATTCCACATCCCCTACTTCGTACTACATTTACCTAATACTGTCGTAACTTGTATCCATGCCCCACTTTCCCCACTAAGGTACTGGAAACAGAGATTAGTTTATCAACATCTTACGTAAGGATCACTATTGTGGTTGGATTTTCCAGAAAGCAGACTCCAAGATACAGGTTAGCATGCAGAACATTTATTAAACAATTTCCTTGGTATCAAGTTCTGTAGATGAAAGGGAAAGAAACCAGGAATGGTCAGAAGGAAACTGAGCAAATTCATGAGAATGAATTCCAAATCCAAATGACAGCCTCAGCCTATCCTGCAGGGAGCTCTGGAGCAAACTCAGCATTGTCCTAGTAAGACAGATAACCAGGCCTAGATGCTGCATCTACCAGTCACTGGATGTGAACTATCCCAGGGATGAGGGCATGTATTGGTGTGAGGGGTCCTTCTGCCGCCGAGGCAATCTGGAAGGGCTAACAGCTGGATACTGTGTGCTGACAGCAAGCCCAGCGGCTGCAGCAACGAGTCTTTTAATGAAAGGGGGTCTGGATGGCACACCACAATAATCACAATGACGACTGCAGCCACCATTGTGCCTTACACAATGCATATGCTTACACATCTGTTAGCTACGTCAAAGAGGAGGTTTGGGGGTGAATAAGAATAATTGTTGAATGAAAGATTAGAATCATTTTTTTTTTAAATCCCAAGATTTGAGGCTAGCATTGTGTGCAAATTCCACATCTGCCTCTGACTATGACTTTAAACAAGTTACTGAGCTTCTTAACTTCCCTTCAACCCCCGAGATGATAGCAAATATGCTCCAGGCATGTTTGTCCCTAATATTGGTGTGACCCAGAGAAGGAATACAAATGAGGTTCCCAACCCACGCTAGTGTGTAAACACCTCAACCCACATGCCCAAGTCCTGTTCACACTCTTTCCTCGGCACTCCTCTTAACAACAGCGCCTTGGATCACTGTCTGCTCAACAGACCTGGAAAAGAAGCCCTCGCAGTCTTTGGAAATGGGATTGAGGCCATTTGCTTAGGAAACCTAACACCTCACTGCCTGAAGTGGGATCTAGAAAGAGCAGCACAGCTCTGAGTGGGACTCCCCTGGGACCCAATCTCCTCACTTCACATGGAGAAGACTGAGATGCTAAAATTAAAATAGGTCCCCCTAGGCCGAGCGTGGTGGCTCACGCCTGTAATCCCAGCACTTTGGAAGACCGAGGTGGGTGGATCACCTGAGATCGGGAGTTCAAGACCAGCCTGACCAACATGAAGAAAACCCCATCTCTACTAAAAATACAAAATTAGCCGGGCCTGGTGGTGCAGACCTGTAATCCCAGCTACTCGGGAGGCTGAGGCAGGAGAATTGCTTGAACCTGGGAAGTGGAGGTTGTGGTGAGCAGAGATCACACCATTGCACTCCAGCCTGGGCAATGAGATAGAAACTCTGTCTCAAAAAAAAAAAAATAGGTCCCCCTAAAGCACAGAGCCTAGGAAAGGAGTCCTAATGTACCAATCAAAAGTTGTAAGCAGCTGAATAATTCATCCCATCTGAATCTAGAATGAAGGACCCATTTAGGCCAGCTATTACTGTTCTTTAATTTTATAAAAAGTTCCAAAATGAATTCTCCCTTAAAAATTTCTTTCTTCTCTTTCTCATCCTTAAGAATATGCATTGGGTTGGGCATGGTGGCTCATGCCTGTAATCCCAGCACTTTGGGAGGCTGAGGCGGGTGAATCACCTGAGGTCAGGAGTTCCAGACCAGACTGACCAACATGGTGAAACTCCATCTCTACTACAAATACAAAAATTAGTCAGGCATGGTGGCCAGCACCTGTAATCCCAGCTACTCAGGAGGCTGAGGCAGGAGAATCTCTTGAACCCAGGACGTGGAGGTTGCAGTGGGCCAAGATCTCACCATTGTGCTCTAGCCTGGGTGACAGAGTGAAACCCCATCAAAAAAATTTGTTTTAAATAAAAATAAAGAATATGCATTGAACCACGTTTCTTTGCCTTTTTCTGTAAGTATATTTATCTTGGTTGGTGTTTACTGAGTTTTTGAGTCTGTAAATTTATATGTTCTAACCAATTTGGGAAATTATCAACCATTAGTTCTTTAAATATTTTTTTCCTGCCTTTTCTCCCTCTTCTCTTCTTCTAGGATTCCAGCCACATGTAGGTTAAACCTTATGATGTTGTCTGTGGGTCGCTGAGCCTCCATTTTTATTTTTTAATCTTTTTATTTTTCAGATTGCAATTTCTATTGATGTATCTTTAGAGTCACTGACGCTTTCCTCGTTCACTTTCATTAAGCCCATCCAGTGATTTTTTTAAATTTCAGGTATTGTATTTTTGGTTCTAGAATTTAACTTGTGGCTTTTATTAATAGTTTCTATTTGTCTGCTGAGATTTCCTTTCTGTTTATTGATTATTTATATATTAGCATTGAGCATAGTTATAACTGTTTTAAAATCCTTGTCTGTGAATCCCAACTTCTGAGTTCTCTTAAGTTTGGGCTCATTGCTGTGTTTTCTCTTAAGAGATCAATTTTTTTTTGTTTCTTTATTTATTGAGTAATTTGTAATTATATCCTGGATGTTGTGGATATAATGTTGTGGCAAGTCTGGATTGTTACGTAATTCCAAAGTACGTAAATTGTCCATTTCAACCGGCAATATGCTTGCTTGTTCAAGTTGCAAATTATGTCTCTTGGGTAGCATCTCAAATCTCAGTTCAGTTCTTTTAGACTTAAGCATCATTGAGTCTGCCCATACATACCTGGTTGAGGGGGTTAACCAGAGATATGGGCAGAGATTATATGTAAAATTTGAACTTCTTCTCTCTGGCTCTCTCTTTTCTTGATTTCCAGGTGCCACCCTTCCTCCTTTCTAGTGGCAGTAGTTATTACAAATTCTGTTCTCTGGTTTTTGGTGCCAGAAAGACTATGGGTTTTCTCTTGGAATTTGGCCAACATGCATGACACTGATCTAGCCTACTCACAGGCTAGAGCCTCAGAAACTCACCAGGTGCCAGTTCATTCTTCCAAGTGTCAACTTCCCTTCAGAATCAGCTATTTTGGCAGTTACTTCAGTGAACTGCTTTCTGTAATTTTTCTAAAAGCTATAGTGAAGGTGTTCAGGAGAATCACTCCAGTGAGAGTTTACCGACTGCTGAAAACAGATGCTCAGTGCCTCAAAGAAAAATCAGCACTGAGACAAAGGATCTCTCAGCAAGCAATTTTTACTTCCTGGACTGCAGGAAGAGTACTCTCACTCACCATCTTGCCACAAGAGTACAATGAACAAAGGAAAAGCAGACATATTTATCCCTTATGCATTTGGGGTTATTTTTACTGCTCTATCTGATCTCCATTGGTTGGAGCCAGACCTCACAATCTAAACTAAAACCCAATTGGCTAATAACTTAAAACTTTTTCTGAACAGGTAAAAGCAATGGCGAGCTGGAACATGCCTGTGAGCACATCGAGCACAGATATCTTGGTTAAAGTATAAGGACATAGAATATACTACATACATCCAACCCACCCATCATCTACATTAGGTCATGTGTATACCTGTGTAACAATCCTGCACAATCTGCCCATGTACCCCAGAACTTAAACTATAATAATAATAAAAAAAGAATATACTATCTGCCTGTAAGCTTGGCACGTTTAACAGCTATGTAGGATAGGGCTTAACAAAGAGATATTAGCATACTTATGATTTATTCTTTAACAAGAAAGGAAACTTTGAAGAGGAACTTATACTTCCCACACCTAGCCATACCAGAAATGGCACCATCTTCTACAGCTACATTAACAAGAAAAGACGATTCGGCTCATTTCCTCTTCCCTAGTCTTTCTTTCTCCATTTTTTTCTCTCTTGGAGTTATATCCCCCTCCCTATGGAAGTCTGCAGCCTTTTTAGGTAGCTCCTTCCCCCATCTGCTGAATTCAAGTATATATATTTCCTGATATTAGATCCCCCCAAGGCACACAATCCTGGTTGACCACTGATCTTCTTGTCTCTCTTTACCTGGCTACACGATAAGATTTTTATCTCCTGTACCTCTTTCTATGGATAAGCCTTTCTGAGCTGTTTCACAAACATCTGTGACCTCAGAACCTTCTCACTAAAGTGACTAGTGCACCAGTTTTTGTTTCCTAACACTAATGAGAAAAAAAAAACAGCTTTTCTAGGTAAGTACACATGGGGTAGATGTAGGGTATATTCTTTTCCGAATTTATCTTTCCACCAATAATCCAAGGATAGTGTTGAGGTTATGACTTCTATTTCACTTCAAATGCACAAGAGGAGTTTGTGAAGCTTCTTCCTTTTTAAGTCATCCGTGACACCCCACTACATTTATTCTGGAGGAACTCACACCGGCAGAAGGCTGACCGTCATCTTCCACCTGTAACTTTTAGAAAAGAAAAAAATTCTTTTTTTTTCTTAATCCCTATGCCTATAAAATGATTCTTCATTAGTTATCACATTTAGCTGCTGCCACTGCTTACTCAAGGTCTCTGAGCTGCTTCATTGGAGAAAAAGAAACTACTCCCTGTGTTCGAAGAGTAGGAATTCAATCAAGGGATTTGTCCTAGAGGTAGTGGAAGACCTGAGATACAACTGCAGGAAGCCACTACAATCTCTATGTCTGGGGGGACAAAGAAAGTGGTATTACTGAAGCTCAGGTCCTGCAGAAACTGGAACAAAGTTGGAGCATGAAGGAAGAGACAGATTCACTGCCTGGGGAGGGGCAAAGAGGGAAAAATACTCTGGATTCTCCCTGCTTGCCACCCTCCAATTTCTCTTCAACATCTCTCATTAAATACAGCTGCAATACAGAGTAGAGCAAGGGACGTATCAAAAAAATGACTTGAAAGCAATTATTAAGATAAATGACCTGCAGAAGAAGTATAGTGAATGTCACAGTAAATATGAGTTTACTTAAGCTGAAAGATCTTAACATGAATCTAAAGTTAAACTGTAGGCCAGTTATAGTGACTTATACTGGTAATCTCAGCACTTTGAGAGTCCAAGGCCATAGGATCACTTGAGGCCAGGCATTTGAGACCAGCCTGGGCAACATAGCGAGACCTTATCTTTAAATAATAACAAATAAAAATAAATAAAATCAAACTGTAGTCTCTTTAGTTGAGGTGCTTATGGAGGGGCAATCTCTGGCTAATTTTGGAATATGTTAGTCTCTCCTTGCTCCTAGCAGAAAACTAGAATATGGTTCCCCCAGCATTCTCTTAGTTGAGATGATCACTTCCATACTTTTTCAAAAACCTCTCAAGTTCTCTTCACCTACAGGTGCTATGAAAAAAGAGCCCTCTCTTTGTCTCTTGCTCAGACACCCAGAAAACTGAGCTATAGAATGTTTGCACTTCCCCTTCCCTGCCTCAGAATGATTGCATCTGGGTTCAGTCACAGAATCAGAATTCCAGTTTTTATGCAATGAAAGCACAAGAGGAGTGCACATCCCATTTCTGCATCTTCTGTTTTTCCCTGTGGCCCCTGTGCAAATCTGTAAACTTACAAATCCTGGCAGGGAGTTGAGGTCCTGCTGGAGTGATGGAAAGGGTTGGACTGCACCCCATTCAGTAAGGATATTTGGGAACTCAAAGCTTCTTTAAGCTCCTCTCTGAATCAGGAGATGTACTTCCACTCACATTACCCTGCCTGCCTCAGATGGGGAAACCCAGTAAAGCACAGATATCAGAATACAGAGGGCTACTTGGTACACATGGGCCACAAGAAAATACCCAGCCAGGAAGGGCAAAGACCAGAAGATCTTCAGAACAAGGATTTCAGTGTTGGCAAAGGGCAGTCCTTAGTGAAATCTGGAAACCCTGATCCTCTGAGAGAACAGAGTCACACCTGGGAGTACCCTGCTGGGATTCGGGCCCACAGCACCACACAGACAGCCGGAGTCTCCTGTGTCTTGCATGCCCCTGCCATATGTGGAAAAATGGCTGAACATTTCAGCCTGTCCCACCTCCTGGGATTTGGATAGCTTTACAACAGAAGAGAATGTGGAAGCAATTTGTGAATTCAAAAGAACTGTATGAATGCCAGCACTATTAATTCCTCATTTACTCTTCATTGAGGAGCATGAGTCATTATTGAGGCATTTCTTTTTCAGCAACTCTAAGTCACTGGTGCTCTTTTTTTGTGTCCTCTTATCTCACTGGAAAATAAGAATAAATCCACTTATTTTACTGGTGTGAACATACTCTCCATTCATAGTCCCCTAAATATTTTGAAAACTGATGTCAAGTCAACCTCTAAGGACTTCCTTATAAACCTTTGGAAGACTTGCTTAATCTTGTTGTCATTGTACCATTTGATCTGAAAGAAGAAAGAAAAGAAGGAAGGAGAGAAAGAGAAAGAGGGGAGGGAGGGACGAACATCAAGACAGGGAGGGTGGAAGAGAAAAAGAGAGGAAGGAAGGAAAGAAGAAAAAATTTCAATATACCCTTTGTGTGATATCTCTGAGCATCAAGAGCGATACTCTGTCTCAAAACAAGCAGAAACCAATGCATTACACATACATATTTATTATATAGTATATTCTACATATAAATGTATACTATATAGGCACACATACATTTCCACATACAATTAAGTACAAAGAAAGTATAAGAGACCCCAATGTACAACGATTTGGATTTCACAAACATTATAATTCTGTCATATTTATTTATATAATTTTAGATACTATTTTAAAGAAATAAAATATTATAGATACAGCTCTACACTCCAGCTACAAATCCCACCTATTTCAGGCCAGACATTGCCAGGGGGAGTCTACCTTTACGGTTTTCCATCAGCAAAGTCAATCTACCTTTACTGTTTTCCATCAGCAAAGTCAATTAACCCAGCATCCTTTGGTGAATGGTTCATCTCTTCTCACAAATCTAGAGTGCCTTCTCTGTCCTGTATCAGCTGCTTCTCAACGCTCAATTCTTTAATTCCGTTCCATTGGTCTCTCTCTTTCAAGGCAAGCTTCTCTTTATTATTCTTAAAAGATGACTTGTTTATTTTTGGCTCTTTATTTCAACTAGATGTTTGTTACTTTTAATAGAACCCAGCTACTAATTTAATATCTTTGCATGTTATAGGTATGTTCAGTCTTTCTCTTATTTTCTGGAGAAAATAACTATATATGGAAATAAGTATATATATAGTTGCTTTTATTAGAAGATGGTCATTTGTCTTTGTGTTCATATTTATTAGCACCATTTACAATGTTTTATTAACCTCTGTAAGTTTTTCTAGTTGATTCATTTATGCTTTTATCTTTATTATTGCCTTTCATTTACTTTTAGAGAGTATATGCTTTCTTGTTTTCCAGCTTCATTTTGTTTTTTGTTTATGAAAACTGTTCTTATTGATATACAATACTTGTGCATATTTTGGGGGTACAATGTGATATTTTAATACACGTGTACAATGTATAATGATCAACTCAGAGTATTTGATACATCAATAACCTCAAACATTTATATTTGTCTTTTCTTTATGTTGTGAGCTTTCCAATTCTGCTCTTCCAGCTATTTTGAAATATATAATAAATTATTAAGTATAATCTCCCTACTGTACCATCAAATACTGGAATTTATTCCTTATATCTAACTGTATTTTTGTATCCATGAACCAACTTCTTTTCATCCCCCTCTTAGCCTCTAGTAGTCACTATTGCTTTTTCAACTTCTTAGGACAAATGCTTAACTGGTTAATTTTTACTCTCTTGTTTTCCTTAATATAAGCATTCATAGTATTTAGGGTTATAAATGTCCCTATAAACATCAGTTTAACTGTGCAAGTTGTGATGCGAAGTGTTTGCAATTTCTATTATTCTTATTTTGAAACTATCAATATGAATTCTTTTTTAACCCATCAATTATTTAAAAGTATTTTTAAGCTTCCTAGTGAATAGAATTCTTAAAAAATCTTTTAATTTATAATCTTGCTTCATCTTTGTTAGAAGACATAGATTGGGTTATATTGTTTTCTTGGTATTTATTTAGATTTATTTTATAATCAAGTATATGGACAGTGTTGACAAGTGTTCTTGATCTACTTAAAATATGAAGATGCTTTTTTTATTGGAAATGGTTTCTTTTATATTGAGTGGGCATTCTAAATATGCTTATCATATTAAGCTTTAAAAATGCATATGTAAAACATTTATATTCTTAGAAAAATTTGATCTGCATTGTTCAGTAATTCGTAGAGATGTGTTCAAACTTTCACCATTATGGAGGATTCTCTTTGTATTCAGGAAATTTTTGCCTTACATATTTTTAGGCTGTTTAATTCAAGATTGTTAGAACTTGAAGTGACTTGTGTTTTTCTGTAAGAAAAGACTCCCCTGATCTCTAATTCAGCTGATTTTGTCTGATATTAAAGTCACTATATCTGCTTTCTTTTCTTTTCTGCCCACTGTATCTCTTTTCATGCCATTACTTTCAAGCTTTCTGGATCATATTTTAGATAGATCTCTTAAAAATAACTTATAATTTTTTATTTGATTGTTCTAGTCTAGTGTGAGAATCTCTGTCATTTAACAAGAAAGTGTAATACATTTACACTTAGAACTACTGGCATATCTGAACACTTTTCTACCTTCTAATTTTTTTTATTATACTTTAAGTTCTGGGGTACATGTGCAGAATGTGCAGGTTTGCTACATAGGTATACACATGCCATGGTGGTTTGCTGCATCCATGCCCTCATCATCTATATTAAGTATTTCTCCAAATGTTATCCCTCCCCAAGCCCCACTACCTGCCAACAGGCCCTGGTGTGTGATGTTCCCCTCTGTGTCCATGTGTTCTCATTGTTCAACATCCGCTTATGAGTGAGAACATACAGTGTTTGGTTTTCTGTTCTTGCATCAGTTTGCTGAGAGTGATAGTTTCCAGTTTCATCCATGTCCCTGTAAAGGACATAAACTCATCCCTCTTTATGGCTGCATAGTATTTCATTGTGTATATCTACCACATTTTCTTTAACCACTCTATCATTGATGGGCATTTGGGTTGGTTCCAAGTCTTTTCTATTGTAAGCAGTGCCACAATAAACATACATGTGCATGTGTCTTTATAATAGAATGATTTACAATCCTTTGGGTATACACTAATTAATGGTTTTGCTGGGTCAAATGATATTTCTAGTTCCAGATTGTTGAGGAATCACCACACTGTCTTCCACAATTAGTGAACTAATTTACACTCCCACCAACAGTGTAAAAGGATTTCCATTTCTCCACATCCTCTCCAGCATCTGTTGTCTCCTTATTTTTTAATGATTGCCGTTCTAACTGGCGTGAGATGTATCTTGACTTGGTTTTGTTTTGCATTTCTCTAATGACCAGTGATGATGAGCTTTTTTCCATATGTTTTCTGGCTGCATAAATCTCTTCTTCTGAAAAATGTCTGTTCATAGCCTTTGCCCACTTTTTGATGGGGTTGTTTGTTTTTTTCTTGTAAAATTGTTTAAGTTCTTTGTAGATTCTGGATATTAGCCCTTTGTCAGATGGGTAGATTGCAAAAGTTTTTCCCCATTCTATTGGTTGCCAGTTCACTCTAATGATAGTTTCTTTTGCTGTGCAGAAGCTCTTAAGTTTAATTAGATCCCATTTATCTATTTTGTCTTCTGTTGCCATTGCTTTTGGTGTTTAGTCATGAAGTCCTTGTCTATGCCTATGTCCTGAATGGTATTGCGTAGGTTTTCTTCTAAGGTTTTTCTGGTATTAGGTTTTATGTTCAAGTTTTTAATCCATCTGGAGTTAATTTCTGTGTAAGATGTAAGGAAGGCATCCAGTTTCAGTTTTCTGTGTATGGTTAGCTGGTTTTCCCAACACCATTTATTAAATAGGGAATCCTTTCCCCATTGCTTGTTTCTGTCAGGTTTGTCAACGATCAGATGGTTGTAGATGTATGGCGTTACTTCTGAGGCCTCTGCTCTGTTTCATTGGTCTATATCTTTGTTTTGGTACCAGTACCATGCTGTTTTGATTACAGTAGACTTGTAGTATAGTTTGAAGTCAGGTAGCATGATGCCTCCAGCTTTGTTTTTTCATTTGTTTGTTTTGTTTGTTTGTTTTTTGCTTAGGATTGTCTTGGCTATGTGGGCTCTCTTCTGGTTCCACATGAAGTTTAAGGTGTTTTTTTCCAATTCTGTGAAGAAAGTCAATGGTAGCTTGATGGGCATAGCATTGAATCTATAAATTACTTTGGGCAGTATGGCAATTTTCACAATATTGATTCTTCCTAACCATGAGCATGGAATGTTTTCTCATCTGTCTTTGTCCTCTCTTATTTCCTTCAGCAGTGATTTGTAGTTCTCCTTGAAGAGGTCCTTTACATCCTTTGTTAGTTGTATTCCTAGATATTTTATTCTCTTTGTAGCAATTGTGAATGGGAGTTCACTCATGATTTGGCT